>JBAMBO010000842.1:0-45563 GCA_037044535.1 Lordiphosa magnipectinata
ACTCACACAATCCATTTACACTACTCTAATGAAGCTACGCCAATCTATAATTGTCGGCGGGATGTGAACAGTGCCATTCCCTACTTTGACCGAAAAAGGACCACGACCTGGTTTATTTGGCGAAATTCAAATTTCGAAAAAATTTTTAAAACGCACCAAGAGCATATACATGATATTTTCTTGGCCATTAATTTCATTTATATTTTCTTGGATTTTCTCTCCGTATCTCCGTATCGTGGATTTTGGGGCAAGCAGATGTTGTTGCTTGCATATATTCTGCCCTCCCTACCATTTGTTGGCTATCTCATTTTGTTTGCCAACTCCCTATCCTATTCACTCCCGTCGCACGCTGCCTATCTCACCCCATTATTAATCCTTTACTCTATCATTTTTCCTTTTTTTCAATGTTCAGACATATATGTATTTGGCTTCATATTACGACACATTTCACTTTTAGTTCACCTAACCTGGGTACCACTGGGATGAGTATAAAACAACAATTAGAGATAAATAGATAATAAATAGACAGTTAAATAAATACTTATAACTAGAGAATAATTTAACACATAAACATGAGTATGATTTTTAATTTTTCCAATAAATAAATAATTAAATAAATATATATATGTCTTTGAAATTTGTACTTGTATGTTGAAAGGGCGAATTTGGGATTTTTGCAGTAGATATATTTTTTATGTTGTTGTAGGAATTTGTGTTTAGATATATTTGTTTAAATGGCTAAGCTGTTTTATTTGGCAAATTGATATTTAAGCCGAGCTTCAACTCCGACTTGGACTCTTAAAGGCCAGGCAGCCTCTATACCGCTGCGGGTTGCCACCTGGAGGTGGTGGCCAGTTCTTCCTCCGTTGACCTCGAATGACTTTCACCTTTTCCTTTTCTAGATTCCTACTGCCTTTTGATCTAACTGGTCACAGCAACAATTGAAAAGCTGGGAAATTTATTTTGGGCTCACGGGAAATATAAGACCCTTTGACCACGGACTCACGCTACCCAAGCCATCGCCATACCGATATCTTTTGTTTGCGCATCCCAAAGAATAGTGATGACTTATGAGTTTGTTTTTGTTTATTTTTTTATTAGTACAATATTAAACCGTAACAACCGTTATAATTTTTTTTTTGAATACCGAAAACCGTTTACCATTATTATTGGAACCGATAGCACCGGAACAAAATCAAAACGTACCGGTACTGTTTCGGGTTTTATACTCTGTATCAAAGGTACACAGGGTATATTAAGTTTGTGCAAAAGTTTGTAACAGGGAGAAAGAATCATTTCTGACCCTATAAAGTATATTCTTGATCAGCTTCAACAGCCGAGTCGATATAGGCATGTCCGTCCATCCGTCCGTATGAGCAAACAGATCTCAGAGATGGTAAGAGATAGAGGTTTGACAAATTCACCCTCTCTAGCAACATGGCACTTATATGTGTTTGAAACCATGAAAACATTCTTAACTGGTGGTCGGAATCCTCCACAAAGTTCCCAGAATTGTATGAGATTTCAAAAGTCGTGCTTTCTGTTACAGCTACGCAGGTAAGCGTGGAACGCCTATTCTCTGGCGTAAAATTAATCAAGCATCCGCTAAGCAGTTGTTCGGACTCAACCACATTGAATGCAATTATGTTACTGCGATCTAATCACACATTATTGTGATTCTTGAGATAGCATTCTCTGTATTAGTTAAATAAGACTTGAACGTATAAAATTCGAAGGTAAATTCGAATACTTATAATATATAATATTATATACAGTGTTTGGAAGTACCTAGGTACAAATACCTTACCTTACCTCGGAATTTTCAAATTCAACTACCTTTTACCTTACCTAGGTCTTAATTTTCATTTACCTTGGTAATAGGTAAGGTATTAGGTACTTTTCGTACATGATTTTTTTCGCTCTCCGATTACATTATAGCCGAGACGCTGCTGCGCTCTGTCATATTGAAAAGAAAAGTATCAGGGACCTGTTTGTGGCTTCAACTCGACGTCCGGTAAGCATTTCGTTTTCAAAAACTATACGATTCTTTTACATAAGAGGCAGGTGGACTATCAGCCGTGCTCCCATTTTCACTTCGCAATCAGTTTGCGATTTTTAGACATATTTTGTAGACAAGTAAAAATGGGAGCACGGCTGTATGTGTACGACTGCAGATATCTGGAGTTGCAATAACAAAAGTTGCCGGCTACTATATAGATAGCAATCCACATCGTCATTATCTCGTGCTCGCATATATCGCGTATTTGTAGACGGGTCTGATTTAAAGATAATAGAGCGGGATAGTTCAGCTGATGCTGAAATTATTTTTCCAAGGCACTTTAGATGCGCATCACACGCTTTGAACTTAGTTGTTACGAAATGTTCAAATAATACCAAACACATTATTCAAGCGGTTGTACAATTCTTCCTTGGGGTAAGCAACGGCAGCTTGGAAAGCTGTTAGCAGATCCACAAATGAAGCAGATGAAGTTGAGATGGAGCAGTTTTCATGACAATATTCAACGAATTTTGGAACTAAAACACAATTTAAAAAGTGTTTGTATAACTTTAAAAAACAATTATTTACAAATGCAGAAATTAATTTTTTGCATGAATTGAATAATGTTACTGACATTTTCGCTAAGGCTATTGATCTTTAATTTAAATTATTTATTCGGCTCTAACCCAGTGCTATAAGATGATACCTGCTTTTAACACACTAGTCACAACTTTGCAGGGCAAATCCTGTTGTAATTTAGGATATTTCCTGACATCAATGCTTGTATAATTTGAAATATTGTGATCAATTTAAAGATGCTCTTAAAAAAAGAGTTTTAAACGATTTTCTTTTTTTTAAAAAATATGACTGCAAGCGAGGCAAAGAACTTTGCTTAAAATCAGCGGCGGGCATGCCTTTGCTCCCATTGCTTCGAGATTTTTGTCAGACAGACTCATAACAAAATGCGTCGTAATTAACTAGCTTCGAAGTGTGAACCACAAGAAAGTCCATGCGAATCGGAGCATGGCGGCTGCAAGACTCACACACAGAGGGCGCAACAGGTGCATTTTGCGCGATCGAAGCTCGCTGATAACTTTTGTTTTTTCTGTTATTGTTGTTGGGCTAATTAATTAACAAATTAAAGGTCCAATAGCTTCTTAATGATATGGATATCATTCGAACAGGTATTAACTATGATTTGAGTTATTTAACACATTGTTTAATGTGGTATATCGTATAAAACAAAAGAAAATCATAAATGACCTTTTGTGAGTGTTTTTCGTTTACTGTTTGTACTTTCCCTTAAGCTTTTAGTTGTGATATCGATCGATTCCGATGTTTATGTTTATTATTATTAATTGTTAATAATAATAGATTAATATAAAAAAACAATCAGCTGCCCGGAGCTGCCCAGCGTCATAATGTTCTGATCCGAGTGCAGCAGGTATTTGTTTTTTTGTTGTTTTTGCTTTCCATGTTATGTGCTCTGGTATGTGTTTGTTATTGTTATATGTGTAGTAAATGTCACAGGTCTTGACAAAAAACTACAGGCTTTAAATTCTGGCTACAAAATAAATGTAGACAAATTTAGAGATTATGCGCTGGAGACAGCAAGGGGACTTGTGGAAACTTATCCATGGTATTACATGCCAGCTTCGGTGCATAAAATATTAATACACGGTCCTGAGGTTATTAACAGAGCATTAGTATCGATTGGAGAGCTCTCTGAGGAAGCGGCAGAGGCTAAAAATAAAGATATTAAAAAATACAGATTTCAACATACTAAAAAAATTTCGCGATCCGCAACTAACTCAGACCTTCTAAATGGATTACTACTAAGTTCAGATCCTCTCATAAGTGGATTAAGAAAATTACCTTGCAAAAAAAAAAACTTTATTGAAAGAGTCTGTTTTTGAATTATTTGGGGATTAATTAATTACTTTGTTTTTAAAATGCATTTAAATATTTTCTTTATAATTTTTGTTAATAAATTTTGTGTTCAGAAGTATTTTAAGAAAAGATATTTTATTCAAACTACCTATAGGTATATAAATATATGTAAATGGGTGGTATGGGCGTATGACCATTACCAATTTTTTCAAAATAGTTTTATACTATTGTTAAAGGCTTACAGTTAAATTATAAACCTGGAGGACACGTATAACTATTTTTGTCGCATACTTCCATACAAGTCCGACCACTGTGCGCTGCTTTAAATTGAATAATTCCATATATAAAAACATCAAAAATGTAAAGTGATTTAAAGATTGGCTTGTTAAAGAAATTACGGAAAATTTGGAAACTGTTGTCAATGAGAGTTCGAGCACTTTTACGACACCAGTAATGGAAGATTGGATGAAACTGAGAATTGTTTTGAAAATTCTAATATTGAATTGAAAGTCTTAACTTATCTTGCCTATTATAGCAAATCTTTTGAATCTATACCTTACGTAGTAAAATAATTGTAATGTTTTTATAAGTATAATAAAACAATTGATGAACCATGCTTTTAAATTTAAAAGTACCTTTTTTGTACATTTACCTTTACCTAGGTACTGGAAATTCCGGATAACTTTTACCTTACCTAGGTATATTTTTTGACATTTACCTTGTACCTTACCTAGGTAAGAAAATGTAGTACCTTTCCAAACACTGATAATATAATATATATGAGTATATAATCTAATCATTAGTTCTTACATGTCAACTTCGTAAAAAAATACGAAATATGAAATAGTCAATAAATGTAATTTTACTTTAAAGGCCTATTCTCAAATGAGACTTCACATAAATAGAAACAATTTTGAACAGTTTTAAATCTGAGTGCTTTTGAATGGCAGTCCTATATATATGAAATATAGTGCCGAACTAAATTTGTATCTCATCTGAGAAAAAGGCCTTAAATGTGATAACTTCCATTTTGAGTTGAATTTTGATTCGATTTATTACACTGGAATAAAATGATTTAAAATTATCTCAGAATTTAATTTTTCCAATATTAAAACAAGTTAGAAAATCGGTTAAGCCCGACTATAACATACTCTGTACCCTTAATGCCGCAGCTCTCATTTGCTCACGAGTTATACGCGCTATACGCTCGTCTCTAAGTTTCTTTCTCTCTCTCTCTCTCTCTCTCTCTCTCTCACAAAGATTGTGTTTGTTTGAATACAGCGGCGGTTGTGTATCGTTCATCCGATCTTTATCATTCCTTCAGCAAATCGATAAATAATTTTGATTACTAGATCGAACCATCTGTCAGAAAGGAATATTTCTATGCGTTGCAAACTTTTGGGCAAATTTATAATACTCTTTGTACCCTTTCAATACTTTGTCTTATCATAGCCTAATCAATTTCACAGCGCTGCCACTGAAGTTTACTTTGTTACTTGGCAGTTAATCGAGGAATACTTATTTCAATAATGCGAAATTGTATTGTTTGCTTTTCGCAAGTAACTCAATCCCTAGCTTTAAATCAAATTATTTTCGCAGCTTGATTGGTTTCGATTGGATCTTAATTCTTAAGACTTTTAACTTATAAAAAAAATTTATTATATTATATTAATTAATTATCATATAAAGTTCAGTTTTCATGTTCTCAATATTTGCAAACCAAGTTAACCAAATCTGTTTAATATAATTCAAATATTGGACAACATTTTTTAAAGTTCTTTTTATTCATATTGCACAATTACTCGTATTTAAATACCAGCAAGCTGAAATATCTATTAACTTTGCAGTCTAAGCCCATCAAAAATAATCTCTAAAATCAGACAGTTTCCATTTCAAAGCAAAAGCCAAGACACAAACCGCAGCAGCGGCGGCAGCGGCAGCGACTAACAGTAACAACTGCCAGCGACAACAACAATGCTAACTGAACTTCACTCTCGTTTTCACAAAGCATAAAATAATTGCTAGGCGGCGTTGGAGTCAACGCTGCTGGGTTAACCAACTTCTTGGGCTTCGCCGCTGCCGCTGCCGCATAGCTGACCGCTTCGTTAGCTTTGGCTTTCGGTTCGTTTCGTGTCTTGACTTTTGTCTCAGGTTTTTGTTACCACTCGGGCGTTGTCTTGTATATAAAAGCGGCTTCCTTCTTGGTTCTAGTTATCAGTTGAATCCAGCTCAACGTATCGCACACACGCGTCTCTAACAAACAACAAACAAATATCCCAAAAAAACAAAACCGAAAACCTTTAAAATGGCTTTCTTCAAAGTGAGTGAGACCAGGATAATACACACATTAGTGTGGATTTAATCTACTCAAATCAATGGTGTCTAATTAATCGTGTAAACCAAAATTTGTGCTTTATTTTCTGTGAACAGTCCCTGATCTGCCTGACGGTGCTGAGTGTGGCCTCTGCCGGTGTCCTGCACAGTGGTCCTGCTCTATATGCTTCGGGACCAGCTTTGTATGCTGGTCATGGACATGGACATGGACATCAAGATGAGGGTTTGGACTATCATGTAAGTGATTGAGAAGATGTAGGTATAATAGGTACAGGCACGAGTTACAGTTTTAGTATAGTACTTTGTACCTTACCTCGGTACACTTTTGTATAAGGAGCAAATATCTTGATCCATCCACTATTTAAATTTTAAACTACTTTGGGTCCTTTTGGTACACTTTTGCTAAAGCCATTAGGTACCTGCTTTTAGTACCTATTTATGGTAAACTTCCAGCTAGTCTATAGGCAAGCAAAGTGCTTACCTTTTTATGATGGCAGTTGGCAACTTGCTTCAAGGTACACTTTTGCTGAAGCCATTAGGTACCTATTCATGGTAAACTTCCACCTATTCTACATGAAAGCAAAGTGCTTACCTTTTCTTGGTAGCAATTGGCAACTTGGTTTCATATCTAATAACAATTTAGGTACCTTATTTAGCTAGACAACTCAAAGTGTAGGTTAAACGATTTTATGCCTTTTTGGTGCTTAAGAGGATATATGTTTTGAAGGCAATATTCTTCAGCTCCCTGCTGGAAATGTACCCTTAAAAGGAACATTAGGTAGATTTTACTTATTGCTGCATTTAGAGTACATGTATGCATTTTCGTACCTTTTTAGCATTTACCTCGAATTGTAAAAGATTTTTGCGCTTTAAGACATCTTACAGAGTTAAAATTGGCAGATTTTCATCTTATCTATTTCAAGTGTGTACCTTTTGCTGGTACATTTAGTGTACCTTCAGCAATATGTAATATTTTTACGGTACTATTCGTACACATACCTTAATTGTTTTGTCATTGCTTGGTAAACACAAAAGATTTCAAATTTGTTTGGTACAATAGATATTTCATACAAATATTTTGAAAGAAGTACATTAAATGTGTACCTTAACTAGTTATCATAGAAGTACATCGCATAGTTTTGATACTTTTCTTGGTACTTTTAGGGAACATAGCATAACTATTTTGTACGTTTTTTTGTTACACTCAGGGAACATTCATTAATTTTGTAACTTTTTTTAGGTACAAGTACTGAATATTCTCGAACTTAGCAACTAAATCATAAATTTTTACCTATTTAAGGTACTATAGGAGTACATAACATAACTTTGGTACTTTTCTTGGTACATTTAGTGAACAAAACATAGCTATCAGCCATGCTCCCATACTCGCTTTCGCTAAAATTTGGCGATTTTGAGTCCAAAATTGGTGCGAAAACCGTTTTGAAATCGCAAAAGGTTTGCGAAAGTGAAAATGAGCGCAAGACTGTATCTATTTTTTACCTCAAATGAACATTCGAGGAGCTTTAATCAATTTTGTACATTTTCTAGGTACATTTACTGAATGTACTGCAATTTAGACACTTTACTGTAGAGAAGCTTGGCCTGGCACTTTGGGGCTGTTGAGCCAATTTTACATTACGGTACTTTTTAGAGATTTAACATTCTTTTTGTAACTTTTCTTGGTACCTTAAAGAACATAAAATAGCAAAACATAAGTATTTGTAACTTTTCTTGGTACACTCTAGAAATATTCATGCATTTTAACTTTTCTTGACCTAGAGCCTGCTAAAAAGGTCTAAGATTAATAATCCAAAGGTCACTAAAACACGACGCTGTTGTTAGAAACTAAACAAACACACTAAATATAGTTTCATTTAATAAACAACAAAATTAATGACCTAGAGCCTGCTAAAAAGTTCTAAGATTGGTACATTTACTTAATATACTGCAATTTAGCATTTGCATGATAAATTTGTACATTTTTTTAGGTACAATAGTAGTACATAATATACTTTTGGTACTTTAATTGGTACATTTATGAAGAAAACATACTTATTTTATGCCTTGTCTAGGTTTATTAAAGGAACTTTCATCAATTTTGAACCTTTTGTTTGGTACATTTACTGTATATATTGCCACTTAGCAACTTTACGAATCTTTTTGGGGCGAACATTCTATTTGTACCTTTTCTAGGTACCTTAAAAGAACATAACATAGCTTTGCTACTCCTTTAGGGTACAACCAAAACTAATTGGTACCTTTTCTTGGTTTATTAAAGAACCATTCATCACTTTCGTACCTTTCATTGGTACATTTAATGTATAAACTGCAATTTAGAAATGTCAGTAAACTTTTGAGGGAAGTATTTGTAATTTGTACCGTTTCTTGGTACCTTAAAAGAACATAACATAGCTTTGATACTTCTTTAGGGTACAACCAAAACTATTTGGTACCTTTTCTGGGCACATTGAAAGAACATTAATCAATTGGGTACATTTTCTTGCTACGTTGATTGAAGATACTGCTATTTAGAAATGTTAGGGTTGATTTTTGAGGAAAAAACATTCTATTTGTACCTTTTCTAGGTACCTTAAATGAACATAATATAGATTTGCTATTTTTTTAGGGTACAAACCTAAACTATTTGGTACATTAAAGAACCATTCATCAGTTTTGTACCGTTTTATGGTACATTTAATGTATAAACTGCAATTTAGAAATGTCAGTATACTTTTGAGGGAAGTACATGTTATTTGTACCTTTTCTTGGTACCTTAAAAGAACACATAACATAGCTTTGATACTTCTTTAGGGTATAAACACAACTTTTAAGTACCTTTTCTGGGCACATTGAAAGAACATTAATCAATTGGGTACATTTTCTTGCTACGTTGATTGAAGATACTGCAATTTAGAAATGTTAGGGTTGATTTTTGAGGAAAAAACATTATATTTGTACCTTTTCTAGGTACCTTAAATGAACATAATATAGATTTGCTACTTTTTTAGGGTACAAACCTAAACTATTTGGTACATTAAAGAATCATTCATCAGTTTTGTACCGTTTTATGGTACATTTAATGTATAAACTGCAATTTAGAAATGTCAGTATACTTTTGAGGGAAGTACATGTTATTTGTACCTTTTCTTGGTACCTTAAAAGAACATAACATATTTTGCTACTTCTTTAGGGTACAAGCACAACTATTTGGTACCATTTCAGGGCACATTAAAGGAGCATTTATCAATTAGGTACATTTTCTTGGTACGTTTACTGAATATACTTCAATTTAGAAATGTCAGTATACTTTTGAGGGAAGTACATGTAATTTGTACCTTTTCTTGGTACCTTAAAAGAACATAACATAGCTTTGATACTTCTTTAGGGTCCAAACAATACTTTTTGGTACCTTTTCTGGGCACATTGAAGGAACATTACTCAATTAGGTACATTTTCTTGGTACGTTTACTGAATATACTGCAATTTAGAAATGTTAGGGTTGATTTTTGAGGAACGCACATTTTATTTGTACCTTTTCTTGGTACCTTTAAAACATAGAATAGATTTGCTACTTTTTTAGGGTACTAACAAATCTATTTGGTACCTTTTCTTGGTACATTAAGGACACATTTATCAATTATGAACCTTTTCTAGGATACTTTTGAGGAACGCACATTTTATTTGTACCCTTTCTTGGTACCATAGAGGAAAATGAAATAACCATGTCTCTTTTCCTGGTACATTAAGGGAACAAAACATAGCCATTTCGTACGCCTTTGAGTACATTGGAGGAATATACATTAATTTTGTACATTTTCTTGGTACATTTAAGGAATACGATGCAAATTAGCACCTAGGGGTATATTTTCTACATTTTCTCTATAAATTTAGAGAACATAGCTTAATGTACCAATTTTTATTCTGTTAGGTACACTTTTTTTGTATCTTTTGGAAACATACTTAAATTGTGTACCTGTTTTCGGAACATTTTCCGGTCATACATTTGTACCAAGCAACTTCAAAGGAAATATATAGAACTTGTACCTATTTGTAGATACACTTTTGGGTACATTTAGTGGCCAATCTAAAAACGTCTTAAAGGTTAAACCACTTTTGATTGGTACAAATATGAATTTGGTAACTGTTCTGAATAAATGTAGCAAACATTCCGCAAAGTTGTTACCTTTTCTAGGTACAATTAGGCCTAAACTTACCTAAATTGTGTACCTTTTTCGGCACAAAAGTACCGCAAGCTCACTGTAAAAGTATGATTTTCCAATAAAATCAAATTACACAAGTAAAACCCAAGCACAGCTACCAACCATTGCTGCCCAGGGTCGTTGTTGCTTTTGACATTTAAAGATTTTTTTCAAATTTTCCCACGACTGTCCATTAGCATATTAACCAATTCGTTTCTGGTGGCGATGGCGTGTGGCATGCACATAAAATTCACACCAACCAAGCACAAGCTGACATTGCAGCATAGAACTTCAAGCTTACCCCACTTTGCTTCATTCTCATCCGCAGGCCTACCCCAAGTACCACTACAACTATGGTGTAGCCGACTCCCACACCGGTGATGTCAAGTCCCAGCATGAAGTGCGCGATGGTGATGTTGTGAAGGGCTCTTACTCTCTGGTTGAACCCGACGGTTCGGTGCGTACCGTTGAGTACACCGCCGACGATCACAATGGTTTCAATGCTGTTGTCCACAAGAGCGCTCCAACTGTCCATCATGCTGCTCCCGCTGTTGTTGCTCATGCTGCCCCGGCTGTGGTGGCCCATGCTCCTTTGGTGGCGCATGCTCCAGCTATTGCTCATCATGTGTCCGCTGGACCACATCTTGGATATGGTGGCTCTTTGGCTCATCATGCTTCTGCTGTGCCCGCCTACGGTTATGCCACCCATAATGCTCATGCGCATGTGGCCCACTACTAGGAGAATGCACACACGCACTCACACACACTGCCCCCGCCCCCGCCCCCCAAACACCATCCAATTGCCACGCCCACTGTTTTTTATAATTTATTAAGCACGTTGACGACCTCACAAAATGGAAAATTATCTTTAATTTTTGGAAAGATGATTGATCCTGTGATGAAGCCTGCTCTAATACTCAAGTCATCAAGTGCATCTTCATCATTATCATCATCATCTCTTTCTCTCACTCTCTCTCGCTCGCTCGCTCTCACACGCACACATTGCTGTCTCTGTTTCAGCTTTCGCGCAATTCTCTTAAGTTTTTTTGTCACTCGAAATCATTCAACTTCTTTTTTGTACATAAAACGAATGAACAAAGCCCCCCACACATCATGCCACGCCCACGAAACTTGTAAAAAAAAACAAACAAAACTGAAGAAGATCATGAGAAAAAGAACAAAAAATAACAAAAAAAAAATCAAACAAACATGTAAATTTGTATACTTGTAATATAAATAATTGCTGTCGTAATTTAAGTTTAAAGTTGAAACTGCGGACAAAATGCTATAAATACAAAATGTAGTAAATTACAAAAGAAAATATCAAAACTGGAAATTGTTTTAATCGGAAAGAGCAAATGCAAATCATGACAAGATCATGACAACTGATCTGACAATTATGAGCTGAGCTAATCGAGAATTATAATTTGTGGGCGTCAACGAGTATGCCAAAGGCGAAGGTGAAACTGTTGATCAGCAATCAATTAACTAATCAAATAGTTAATATTGGAAAACAAAACTTACATAGCACATCTGCACATGTCAGTGGATTGCCTTGAACTTTGTTGGTTCTTATATAATTTTATTCTTGCTTGAGAAAATCAATTTGATATGTGTTTTCACTTAGGCCCCCCCCACTTTTGAGACCGCAAAAGTATTTCCTTTAAATTTGTGGAACTCAAAATGTCAGATTTAACAAAATTCAATACAGACTTTAACATGAGGATTTTGAGTTTTATTAACTAAACAATGGAATGGACAAAGGAAATCATCATATTAATGTTAAGGATTGTTTGACAAATCATCATGGAAAGACTCACACCGCAACAACGTCTCCGAATTAATTACACAAGGCAACAAAATTAGACTTTTTCCAGTATATAGAAGGGTTGGTGGCAGATTCTAGACGATTTTCGTGTGCTGAACACGAATCTGCTTTCAGAAATGGTCCATCAAAAAATGTCTATTTTGACCCTTTTTAGACGCGTTTTGTGGGGTAGCTTTACACTTTGTTCTGACTTTTTTTTGATATTATCGTAAATAACTATTTCTTAACCTTAAAATAACCTATCCTAAACATTTCTACGATTTTTTTCAATGAAGATATTCCATTTTTAATAATTTGAGGTTTGCAATTCTGTCCTACTGAATGTTCAATGGAAATCGAAATGAAAAAGCGTTATTTGACTGGATTGGTGGTGAGTATTATATAAATGATATATCAATTGACCTAAATGCCGAAATCACTGAGATAGTACGAGTTTTCACCTTTATATTACAAACGAGTGAGAAAGTCGGTCAAGCCCGACTAAAACATACTCTGTACCAGTTCGCTTGGCCCCGAATATAATATTATAATACATCCAAGGAGTCACGCGATTATCGTGCAATATTTTTATTATACGCTCATCTCTAAGGTTCTCTCTCTCTCTTTCTCTCTCTGAAAGAGTGTGTTTGTTTGAATACAGCGGTGGAAGGCTGGGGGTGGGGGGGTCGGATATCTTTTTTTGCTCATAACTTGTGTATCGTTCATCTGATCTTTATCATTCCTTCAGCAAATCGATAAATAATTTTGATTAATAGATATCTCCAGCAGGAACGAACAATCAATCATCAAAACTGTGGAAGATATGACGTTTTTTCCAAATTCCAAATGAAAATAAACTTGATCTGCCTGCAAGTATAAGAAATATATGTTCCATACATGTCAAACCTCTATATTTTACCATCTCTGAGATCTATGCGTTCATACAGACGGACGGACGGACGGACGGACGGACGGACAGACGGACATGGCTATATCGACTCGGCTGTTGATACTGATCAAGAATATATATACTTTATAGGGTCGGAAACGATTCCTTCTCCCTGTTACATACTTTTGCACAAACTTAATATACTCTATGTACCTTCGGTACAGAGTATAAAAATCCACCTAAATGTAATCGTACAATTGGCTCATTTAAAAGGAAGCATTCCAATGTGCTTTTGTCAAGCATGATTGTTGTCGCGGACCAAGTTGCTTCAGACAATCAAATGGGACGACCACGACTGTCTAACAGTTATGCAGGATCACGGCTGAAAAGAAAAATGGCAACGGAACTGGCCGATAATGAAGAATCGAGAAGGCCAAGCTAACTTCGTCTGTGCCGAAGTTTTTATACCCTTGCAAATGCTGTTTTTGAAATGTCAGAGTTTAAGAACGCTTACATAAAAATCAAGAATTTTTCTAGTTAAAGCCCATTTTCCGACAGATAAACATCTGATTTCGACCAAATTTCGCGAATTCTTTTTGGAAACATATCACTAAGACTCACTAAGACTCATTTTCCGACCAATCGGTCCTATGGCAGCCTTTAGATATAGTCATCCGATTTCGACCAAATTTTGCGAATTTATTTGAAAGCATACAGAATTAGTAATTAGTGAGTTTAAAGACGCTAACATTAAAAACAAAAAAAATTTCTTACTAAGAACTATTTTCGACCGATCGGTCCTATGGCAACCATAAGATATTGTCACCCGATGTCGATCAACTTTTTCAAATTAGTTGGAAAGCGTGTAATATTAAGAATCACCGACCTTAAGAACGATTTACTTGAAAACTAAAAAGTTATTTTCCCTAAGACCCATTTTCCGACCGATGCACAGTGGGCGATGCCATACAAGTTGGCACACAATAAGTCAAAAAATAAATTGTGGAATTTTACTAGTTTTGTTTATGGAATCGATATAAAACATCTCTACTACATTAAAATCGATTTTTATATATTTTTCATATCGATACTTACGAAGTTGTAAGCACGCAAAGTTGAAATTTTTTTTTCACATCTCTAACACTACTATTCACGCCTTTTTTGGACCAGCTGATTGAACTTGTGAAAAGTTAAGTTTTAATAATTTTGGTGAAAATAGTGTTGCAAACCCACATAGTTGGTATGTATTTGATGTAAAAAATATGTGTGTGTCCAGTGTTTATGTGTATTAGCTGAAATCTATCTTTAAAGTTAACAAATCCTATAGAATGATCTTTTTCACGTACTAAAACTTTTGTAGTATATAACTTTTAATATTCGCAAGTATTCGCCCAGAACTCTTTTTTATTTATACTAATGGTCTTTTGTGAATCGTCCAGTGTCAAAATGAGCTGCCAATACTTGCCAATCACATGTACAGATTATTTTATAGGTATAATGTCTGCATCAATAAAACCACTTTTTGCAATATGGCACAAGGAAGCAGAGCAAGCAAAAAAAGTTGAAGCTCTTAAAACCTATGTTTTCACTGAGATAATCGGGAACAAAAATTGTACGGGAGAGGAGCGCCTTTCAGTTAATAAAAAACTAGACAACTTTGCTGCCAAGCTTACAATGAAGTGGAGGAAGTGTAACAGATCACTGGCATATTTTGAAAAATCAAATGCCCAATGGTTCAACGGTTTATTAATGCTAATTGAACCATGCACAATCAATAAGCCTGGACGTCCGGCTAAATCGTTCTCAGATTGCACAAACAATCGACAACTTCAAAGAGTATCTCATATAGTGAAGGCAACACCGTGCGAAGAATTAATGGTAGCAGCTCGGGTGAGCATGTATAATTGTGGAAAAAGGAGTGGTTCTCGAGTACTATCAGAAAGCCCTGCAAAGCTAAATAAGACAGAGTCTGCAAACCCAAGAAATTTTACCCAAGAGGAAGCTTTATCCCTTTTTGTTGATGGAGACTTTACTAAAAATTCATACCGTTTGATGCAGAGCTCCGTAAAAGAACATGGAGCAAAAATGTTTCCGTGCTACGATATGTTGAGAGTTGCGAAAAAAGCGTGATATCCAAACGGCATCCAAATATCGGAAACTTAAGCTGAAGTAAATTTGCAAACTTTGGTTGACCACACTGTTTCCAGGATAATTCAAGGAAATGAAGCAGCTTTTAATGAAATGGAGAACTTTTCACCTTTTTTTGAATTGAAAGCCATTTATAAATGGGGGTGTGATGGCAGTAGTGGACATTCCACTTACCGTCAGCGATTTTCAGACACCGAAGTTGGCATAGTGGACGACCATATTTTTTCTATTGCCCCTATATTTGACCCATAAAAATAAAATTCCAGAAAGAGTCCGCAGATCTAATTCGAGAAGAGGTCGCTTATGTGGAAAATCAAATTCAAGAGATTCTTTCAACATCGTTAGATCATTTCCAAGTCAACCACGAGTTTCATTTAACAATGATTGATGGAAAGGCATTCAACTCTATTTCAGAAACGTCCTCACAAGTCTGTGGGATTTGTAATGCAAGTCCCAAAAATTTCAATGATCTGGAAATATTTTCTTGTAGTCCATCTAAAGATCATTTGTACAAATACGGACTATCAACCCTTCATACATGGATTCGGTGTTTTGAGTGTATAATGCATATTTCTTATAGATTGCCAATTAAAAAGTGGCAAGTCCGCGAAGCCAATAAAGAAGTTGTTGCTGAAAGGAAAAAAAAAATTCAAACTGATCTTCGAAAAGAAATGGGAATTTTAGTGGATATACCTTCGGCAACATCAGGAAATACCAATAATGGCAATACAGCCAGAAAATTCTTCCAGCAACCAATCTTAGCTTCTGATATTACTGGAGTAAGTGTTGATTTAATTAAACGACTCAGCGTAATTCTACGAACAATGGCATGTGGATATGAAGTTGACATAGAATCTTTTCGTCAATATGCATGGGAAACAGCGAAACTGTTTGTAAAGGAGTACCCTTGGTTTTATATGCCATCGTCAGTACATAAAATTCTTGTGCACGGGGCAGATATTATAAAAACAGTATCCCTGCCAATTGGAATGATGTCAGAAGAAGCTCTTGAAGCACGCAACAAGGATATGCGTAATTATCGTGAATCACACTAGACAAAATTCTCGCTTAAACACAATGGCGGATTTATTTAACACACTTTTAGTGACATCAGATCCACTAATATCATCAATATCAAAAAGTACTTCATTGCACTCTAAAAAAATTATTAAATTAGATGACGAAGTTATTAATCTTTTAAAAAATAATTCTGAGTATGAAAATGTATGAAAATTTCACTGGAAAAAATTAGTAGACATAAATACTTAATTTTAAAAATTAAATAATAATTTTTTTTCAATAACATTTAAAGTTATTCATTATTGTGTGCCAAATTAATAAAATCGCCCACTGTGCGATGGTTCCTATGACAGCTATAAGATATAGTCATCCGATCTTGACCAAAGTTTGCAAATCTGTCTGAAAGCCCATAATATTAATATTGGCAGAGTTTAAGAACGCTAACATTGAAAACAAAAAAGGTTTTCTCACTAAGACCCATTTTTTGACCGATGGTTCCTATGGCAGCTATAAGATATAGTCATCCGATTTGGGTCATACTTGGTAGAATGATCATATATATATAGTATTGTTCAGTAACAAGTTTGGAAGCGATAGCATTGAAAACAAAAAGATTTTCCTACTAAGACTTTTTTCAGACGTATCTTTTGTATGGCTGCTATACTATATAGTTGGCCGATTTTCATAAACTTGGTGAAATTATGTGAAAGCGTAGAAAACTTACGAGGTTTTTCGACTTTTGCGTTTAAGATAAAAACGTTTTTCTCACTAAAACTACTTTTTCGAATGATGGTTCCTATGGCAGCTATATGCTATAGTCATCTGATCCGGCCGGTTCTGACAAATGTGTAGCCTATTTTTACCAATAAAACTGACGGAGGAGATAGCATAGAAACAGAAGGACGGACAGACGGGCAGACCGACATGGCTATATCAACTCAGCTCGTCATGCTGATATTTATTTATTTAAGTTTGACACAGTTCTGTCAACATTGCAGGGGTCGCTTAAAAAAATGACAGTAAATTATTTCTTACATCTAACACAGAAGAATGAGCAGAGAAAAGATGGTAATACATATTATAGTTAAGACACAAATTTCGGAAAGGTTCATAGTTAGCATAATTTGTTAGGCAAGTCTGTAGATAGATCGAAGAGAAATTTCTGGTAAGACGCAAAGGAACAGCAAGATTTATTTGGCTGTTAGGAGTATATGGGCATTTCCACAGAAAAGTTCATCGAGACCAAAAAATGAAAAGTACTATTGGACTATTTTGTGTAATTTTTTCATGGGGAAATAATCAAAATGAACTAATATGAGCCAATTATTAATATATTCATAACTCATTTCGAGATTTTCGAATGCAAAGTCGCGCAAGCGCCATTTTTCTCATTTGTATACGTTTTGTTGTCATAAAAATGCCTTTAGATAGCATTGAGTTTTGGTCTCTAAACTACTTCTAAGGGTACAAAGAGTTAAAAAATAATGCAGAAGACACCACAAGAAACTATATGATTGCAATTAACTGTAAGTTTCTGCTTTATATTATAACAAAAACAACATAAATATAATGAGGAAATTTAAGTAACGTCAGGTAACGTCACGTCAGATACTTATGCAAATAAAAAAAAATTGGGCAAACATTTTTGAATAAGATAACCTGAAAAATAAACTTGTATTATTTTAAATCATACTAAAAAAAGTTGTATACAAAAGCTTTGCCCAATTCGCAGAATTTTGCATTTTTCTAAAACAAGTCAAAACCCATTTCCGTTTTATGTAACGTCACGCCAGTATATATGTTTGATTATATCTTTAACTCCTTATGATCGATTGATGTCATTGTTTTTGCTGATTATAGTGCTACTTAATTGCTACCCAAATATAGAACAATCTATTTAAAAATCCAAGATTTTCATATTTTTCAAAAAGATCTTTTCGTACGAACGTAACGTCACGTCAGTTTGGAAATGCCCATATATACTTTGTGTGGTCGGAGATGCTTCCTTCTATGCGTTACAAACATCTGGATAATTTTAATATACCCTCTTCAAGGGTGTAAAAATGGAATCTGGGCCAATGTGCAGTGCACAGCGTCCGCTTTGTCAGCTGTGGAGTTTGAAACTGATTTGTTTTTTGTTGTGGTTTAATAAATGTCGGTATATGCGAAATCTGGAGTCAAGTGCACTGTTTAAATATATTTAACAAATAAAATACTGATCAGTTCCAAATTGTTTGCTTACTTTCAGTCGCTAGTCAAAATTCAAATATAAGTCTGGCTTAAAAATAAAGTTAAGAAAGCGTTAGATTTTTGTTAGATAATGTGGTATACTTTTAGGAAATACAAATAATTACTATTTTATGGTGCATACTCTAAAGCGGTAAACTAAATTTAAGTTCAGTTCAAGAGGCTGAGTTAGAAATTACTTTTTTATATGAAGAAGTTAAGACCGCAGACTAATAAACTGAGGTAATTTTATGGAAAAATACAAAAAGGGAGGATGTTTTGTCAAATTTTACTGTCCCTTTCTCGTAAACTAGATGCACTTTTAGGGAGATGCAGCCGGCCCTACCGAAGCCTGCATAAAGCCTTAAGCTGTTATTTCAATTGTCTGATTTTTCATACGAATTGCAATCTAAGAAGCTCACCAAAAAGTTTTGAAGCTTAAACTGTATTTTCACTTGTCTGATATCTCATATGAGAAGCTAAAAACAATCTCAATAAAAGTTAACACTGTTAAGCTAAAACTCACCATATCAATTTTACCCTCAATTTAATGCTGCCTAACAAGTTTAATGGGAGCTACCACTTCTCATTCATCATATCCATATCATCTTACCGCCCCCACCCCTTTTTTGTCCCTTCATCAGACCACAAAAGATGCGTGTGTTTTGCCTCATGTCTTGGTTGGAAATTGTTGGGGCGGCATAAATAATACCTTTTGAAACATTTAAGTCAGGCCAATGTTTTTTTTTGTGGTTTGCTTCCGCATGCAACAAATCTTCGCATTTCCGTCACTTTTTATGTGTGAACCCCGACAGTAAAAAATAACAAAATATTGATCTCTTAATGGGCACATCGTGAACTTATTTAACTAAAAATAATGCAAATAAAGCTTTAAAAAGTGGAGCTTATCAACGCTCCAAGATCAGAAATCAGCGAAGCGTTTAAATATAACCATTTTTCCACAAAACAAAGGCAGAGGCTGAGTTTCATACGTGCACTCCATTAATAAGACAAAGTCTAAGTTTTAACAGCATTGGACAGGTTGAGTCTTTTGCGAAGACCCTATGGGGAGTATGCTCTAACAGTTAAGGTCATCTGCTGGCGTTGTCCAAGGAAATGCCGGAAGGAAGTTCCATTCACTCCACTGCTTGCTCTGCCGAATAAATTCAAGTAAATTACGTTCAATGTCAAATGCAGTACTCACTGCTCCAATAACCTTTTCGCAGTCACATTTCAAATGGAATCAAATGGTTGCCATCTTCTTCATCGATAAATGACAGTTACTAACGATAACTAAGTAGTTGACATTCAAGCTGACTGCGAATGTTGTCCACTGCCTGAAATACTTGTGTAATCTGCCGCCAACACGTGCTCATCTATGCGGTTTCAGTCTGTCTATCTACTGTGTGTGTGTGTGCGTGGAACAACATTAAGATACAAACAGCAAAAAGATATGCATCTTTTGATGTTGATACAATTTATAGATAATCAAATGACTTGACTATTGGCTACTGGTTAAATGTGCTGGGGAAGGGGCGAATAAATGTTTGAGATTTATGGGCACAGTGTTTCGGAGATTAATAAGCAAGTTTGTTGACAATTCACAGCTAAAAACGAAAACAGGCAGAATTAAGTTTCTTGGGTTGTTTGGAATACCCAAATAATTTTAAAATTGATTTTGACGCTACCTTGAACAAAGAGCAAATGTAAAAGAAAATTCTCCTTAAAAAGTTACCGAAAGTGGAAAAAACATGTCCAATTCTTATGCATACTAAAGCTGCCTTTACACTTTTCATATATCTCTAAATAGTAGGTTGTCAAACTTCTCTAAAGAGAATCTCTTATCAAATTGGACCTGTCAAATTACATCAAAAAAGCCAACATTTTCCAAATATTTAGAGTTATTTGATTTGCAATTACACTATCGTCAGAGAGTCTCTTTAGAGATGTATGTTTACAAAACGAGGTTCAAGTCGATCGCATGGGAAATACTTTCCTAGTTTCAGCTTTCTAGAACTTAGCGTTCAAAACGTGCTTATGAATCTTTTAGTCAGTCAAAACAAACTCATTTACTTATAGAGCAAAAGGGACAACTTGAATAGAGGCAGAACCAAAAACACTTTCAGTTCTGTTTCTGTTTCAAATGAGTCAACGTAGGTGTTTTCACGAATACGCTCACGACTTTTTTGAAAACGAATGTCCACCGAAACTTTATGCAAAACACACGCCCTCTCTTGTTCTTTCGCACTGACTCTCTTCTCTTACGCCACACCACAACAATAAAGAAAAACGAGAGCGTAAGTTAAAGTCGGCGTTGCTCGACTTTGGTATACCCGTTACTCAGTGGGGTAAAGCAAAACGAGTAACGGTTATAAACAAGAAAGAAATTCGGTCAAGCCCGACTATTACATACTCTGCACCCTTAATGTCGCAGCTCGAATTTGGTTACTAGTCAAACGGCCAGTTAACACACAACGCACAACGCAGTGCGCTCTCTAAGTCTCTCTCTCTCTCTCTCTCTCTCTCTCTCTCTCTCTCTCTCTCTCTCTCTCTCTCTCTCTCTCTCTCTCTCTCTCTCTCTCTCTCTCTCTCTCTCTCTCTCTCTCTCTCTCTCTCTCTCTCACTAAGATTGCTGCTGAACGCAATGCAATGGTTATGGGTGGGGTGGGTGGGGGGTTGCTAACTAACCGTTTTTTGCTCATAACTTGAGTATCGTTCATCCGATCTTTATCATTCCTTCAGCAAATCGATAAATAATTTTGAGTACTAGATATCTCTAGAAAGTACGAACCATCTATCATCAAAACTGTAGGAGATATGACGTTTTTTCCAAATTGCGGGGGCGTGAGGGGGCGTGGCAAAAATTGAAAATAAACTTGATCTGCGTGCAGACAATAGGAGTCTACATTTCAAATTTGGTTGCTCTAGCTCTTCTAGTCTCTGAGATCTAGGTGTTCATACAGACGGACGGACGGACGGACGGACGGACAGACGGACAGACGGACAGACGGACAGACGGACAGACGGACATGGCTATATCGACTCGGCTGTTGATACTGATCAAGAATATATATACTTTATATGGTCGGAAATGATTCCTTCTGCCTGTTACATACATTTGCACGACTTTAGTATACCCTTTTACTCTACGAGTAACGGGTATAAACACTTAGGTAGAAAAAGTATTCTGCAAAGAGGGCATATGTGATAAGCTCAGTAATTGACATATGTTTTAAAAAACCCAATTTCACATACTTGATAAAAGTCAGCTTTAAACACTGCATTTATTGAACACGGGAAACTGAGTTTAACTGTTGATACTTTTAGGGATCGCATGAAAATTATTTTTAGAAAGAAGTTGAAGAAAATGTAAATGGGACACAAGTATCAGTAGTAGTAGAAGTTCTTTATTCACAGAACATTAAATAAAGGCTGATTTTTTAGCAAATTTCTTTTTGGTCACACTGTTTTTGGCAGCTCAGCTGTTTTCGTGTCACATATTACTGTCAAACATGTTCAGTTTGGTCAATAATTTAATCATGAATCGACTTACAAACGAAGCTTGCAGATTATTGAATTTTATGATCAAAATTCTTACTCGGTTAAGAAATTGCACTGCCTAGCAGCTGCTCACGCGAAAAAAAACTAGGCATCAGGACAGAGGCCACCTGCAGGAAATGTAAGGAACCGGGAGTCGTCGAAACTCTGGAACACCTCAACTGCAGCTGTTCAGCGATCGCTAAGACATGATTAAAACATCTGCACTCCCCAATTCTCGCCTCTCTTGAAGAGGCGGCAAGGAAGTCTCCCAAACAACTATTGGCATTTGCCAAAACGTCAAAGATCCTCCTGGATTTCTAAGGGTATCCAGAAAACCCACCCGGCCTCACTAAGGACCGTAAGGTCTATGTGCCCCTACAAAGGGCCAGATGGAACTACCTACCTACCTAAGGAAGTGCACAGTGCACATCTTTCATTTTATGGTCAGTTTAGGCGACCTTCTGAGGCGGCTATTCGGAATCTTGTGATTAAATTTCGCACCAAATTTACATTACACCACAACACGCAAACGTAGAGTGCGCACGGAGGAAAATATTGCAGCTGTATCCGAAAGTGTTGTTTATGACCGTGAATTATCGATTCGGCGCCGTTCGCAGCAATTGGGCCTCTGTTACTCCACGAAGTGGAAAATTTTGCGGAAGGATTTGGGCATAAAACCTTTTAAAATACAGCTGGTGCAAGAATTGAAGCCACACGACCAACCACAACGGCTAACTTTTGGAGAATGGGCGCTGGCAAAGTTGGATGAAGATCCACTTTTTTATCGGAAATTTGTGTTTAGCGACGAAGCTCATTTCTGTTTTAATGGGTACGTGAACAAAAAAAATTGCCATAATTGGTGTGAAGAGCAGCCAGAAGCATTGCAAGAACTGCCAATGCATGCCGAAAAATTCACTGTTTGGGCACTTACATTTTAAGCCATATATCGAGTCAGAAACGTTAGATGGAGTCAAGCAAGGTATGGATCGAAAGGTTATTGAATTTTCAATAATCGCACACAAGAACTGATCGAAAGCACATTAAGTCAGAACGGGTAAGCTTTTTTTCACTCGTGTAATAATTGAACAAGCTTGTCAAAGCACGCGGCTAAACGGATGCCAGCGGATATCATGCCGCCACTGACGAGTACTTTTAGTGACTCGCGCTTTAAACATAAAATCAGCAAGCTTACTCGGCTTGTTGACAACAAGCCCCAAGCGAGCAACATTCTTACACACGAACGCTTACTCGGTTTGTTGACGGCGAGCTTCGGCTAATATGATGTGCAAATGCAACTGCGTCACACTTGTGAGGCAGTAGCTGAGCAGCGGTGAATGACAGAAATTAAAAAGTTATTGCAATTTGGATTCTCTTCGTGGCGGAATGACCGAAAATGTAGATTTTATTTCTGGGCAAATTGCAAATGGCAATTACACCTTGTCTGGCCGACGCAAAGGAAAAAGTTTTGTGTGGAATGTGAAACTGTAGTGGCAGGTTTCGTTTACAGTCGCACTTGCTGCAAGGTTTTAAAGGCCTTTGGAAATCAAACGTCTAATTTAACCCGCCACAGTTGCTGTTATTAAATAAACGAGTCACAAGTTCTAAAAACATTCTTTACCACAAGAAGGAGAGAGCGAACCGTGCGCCAAATACAAATGCAAAATATATAAACGATATCGTGCTATCTCTTTGCTCTCACATGTTGTTGTTTTTGGCGTGCTGTTCGCGCCGAGTGTGTTACTCGTATCGCATTTGTAGCAAGGGTAAACGAGATTTGCTTATAACAGCCCGCAGCAGATCATTGATTTCGGCAACAAGTACTTGCGGTGACTTGTAGCCGAAGGTACGAGTCGTCTCTGGTATTTCTACTATGCAGTACTCGAGCTCGCCAATACAATGACTCGCCAATTCCGGATCACTTTTGAATTTTGATTTGTGTATGCTACAAGCAAATGGTCAACGAGCTTTGAGCTTTAAGTTTACTCGTACCGCATATGAAGCATGGGTGATTTATCATACATGTGTAAGCTCGCTGCAGTTCTCTGGTTGGGAAATATTAAAAACATATTTCCAAAGTGGTGAGTCCTCGACTCAAAATGTGAGAAATTTGAAAAAAACATTTAGCAAAAAAAATGTCCCGAAAACTCAATTTTTGGAAAAATTCGTGAAATGAGTTGGTGAAACTGGAATGTTGATGGATAAATTAACCCGTGTACGTACTCGTCCGGTGCGTGCGCTCGTCCGAAAACATTGCTGCGGTTGCTGAAACACGCCATCGATCTCAACAATTGGACATTTCGCGCACTTCTTTGATGCGAATTTTGCATAAAGACCTTGCCATGAAGCCATACAAAGTTCAATTGATGCAGCAGCAGCTAAAGCCAATTGACCATCCAAATCGTGTATAGCTCGCTATATTGGGCGGAACATCGTTTGGCCGAAGATGATGAATTTTTACCGAAAAATCATATTTTCGGATGAAGCACATTTCCACCTCGGTGGTTATGTTAATAAACAAAATTGTCGCATCTGGGGCACAGAAAATCCGCATACCTTCGTCGAGAAGCCAATGCACCCACCACTGTTTGGTGCGAATTTTGGTCTCGTGGCATCATTTTTCCATTTTTCTTTGAAAATGAAGAAGCCACCGTGAATGGTGTGCGCTACCGCGCAATGTTAAGTGATTGGTTCTCCGAGGAAATTGAAGCGGAAGACTTGGACGATATTTGGTTTCAACAAGACGGAAACTTGCAGCCAAAAAGCAGAGAATCCTGAAGCAATTGATGAGTTGGCATGAAATTGCCAGTTATTTTATGTTCACTTTGAAGACGGTGCAGATTCTGGCCGATCAGCTGATCGATCGTGTGCAGTTCATGCAGGAGCATGGCATAATTCAGCGGGATATCAAACCGCAGAATTTGTTGATAATATAAAGAAAATATAAAAAGATAGATAAATAAAGAATAATAAAATTGAATAAATAAAATTGATGTCCGACTTTTGCTGTTACTAGCACAAGGAATGACATCAAATTAGAACTAGCAAAGGTTAACACTACGAATCTGATTCTGACAGTTAAAGCAAAGCACACTTTGCAACTCGATAGGGCTGTTTTGTCGCCGACTTTGGTATATCCAAGCGTTAAGAGGATACCTTCGGCCGGCATGTGACCAAGAAACTGATGATTTTTCAATGCACGTTAATCTATGCCTCTATCAAATCCATGGAATACTGTCCACCATCGAAGCGCGACGACTTGGAATCTGTTGGATATGTACAGATATTCTACCAAAAAATTAAGAAATATAAATAAATAGATAAAGAAAGAATAATAAAAATTGAATAAATAAAATTGAGGTCCGTCTTTTGCTGTTGCTGGCACAACTGCCGGAATGTGAATGACACCAAATTAGAACTATGTGGCACAGGTTAACTACGAATCTGATTCTGACAGTTAATGCAAAGCACACTTTGCAACTCGTTTGGGGAATAGCTGGTAGGGGAAGCATATATGTATTAAGTAGACAATCTGCAAGGGTAGAAGACTAGAAGGTCGCTTTCCTCTATTTTTTTTTTTTTTATTTATCGTTCCAAAGAAAATCAAATCGCAGATCTTGTCCCTAGATGCGTTGTTCACCTGGCTACCAAACAACTCGCCAGTTCCACCCCCCCACACACATCAAAAAGGACATAGACAAGCGCATTAGGTGACATTATAATCTCAATCGATCTCAATATGTAGGACTGTGCACTCCACACCAATCAATTGACGAGATAATCAACTCATATATGTAAAATCAACCGATATGTAGGATCGCATCACTGACCTGATTAATTCGCCGCACTCTCACATATTTGGGGTGCTCCTGCAAACAAACAACAACAAAAACATATGTAAATTTGTGTGTGTGTGAGAGTTGCTCGCAGCGCCAGTAGTCCAGCAAATTGTCCAAAGCATTGATAAAACACTAACAAACACACCAAATCACTTAAAAAACAATTAAACACTAAAAAAAAACCAACAAATTAAGATTTTCTCTGTAAGAAACTCCAGTTTTTCCACTTTCGTCACTTTTCTCTTTCTCTTCCACTCACTCACGACGTTAACAGCTGCTAGCAGAATGGTTATCGACTGCGCTGCCGGTGCAAGTTTAACATGGCGCTGTTAAACGGAGAGCCGATCACAGATTTAACAAATTGCATGTGATAGAACTGTCGCAAAATCATTTATTAAGAATTAAACTATAAAAATACAAAACAAAATAGGTGCACACAAGTTCGTTCTCTTTTGTATTTTTATAAGAAGTTGTGAGAGAGCGAGTGCGGCTACCTAGTTAAGTATGGAGTTAAGTATACCTTGGGTGCACACATTTTTCCTCTCTCTCTCCCCTCTTTTTGTTCAATTCACTCACAACGCGCCGCCCACTGCTAAAGGCGTTGAGCAACGCTTGCTGCACAAAATCTGTAGAGGGCGCTGTTAATTTGAACTTTGGCGCCTGGATTTATAAATTCAAAACGAAAAGGTCCTCTGGACCGCTTAAAACGTTGCTGTTGCAGGGTGGCAAATTCTCATCAAATAGTTTACACATGCGAAAATTGGTGAAATTTTACAATATCTCCAGTGCGATCCATGATGGAGCATACCTCCGCAAAACTGCGATCGATTAGAGACATGCCATTCCATTCGAGGATCTGGAGAAGGAAGATGAAATAGAAATCATTAAACACTTGTCTTTGACTAACCAAAGCTTATTCGAAGTTTGATACGACCAATAGCTGGAGCAGCTGACCGGTTTTGTTAATGTCAAGGTTAGGTACTTCATAAGTTGAACCAACTAAATCTGTGACCTTCCAAATTTGAGCCTCAAACAGACCCCACGCAGATGGAAAACCCTGTTCACAAAATAAGTTGACTTCAACTCAAAACAAGTACGAAATATTCTAAAATTTAATGAGGGAAAAATGTGCTAAATTTTCTATTTTAATAGAGAACATTGTACTACAAATGAGAAAACGGGATAAAAACTAATTTTAAATAAATAATCAGAGATAAGTCTGTTCAGCTGAGTGCGACCCATATTTTCCGGTATCAACACCAAAACAGTAAACTTCCACTTCTGCGTCTGGAAATTAACAAGCATTCAAAGCAAGAAAAGAAGTTTCAGTTGGTTCGGTTCTCAGAATACTGAAATATGGGTTCAGTTCTGCTTAACCTACTCCACACTTTTCCATGTAGCTGTTATATGTTATGCCTTATCTACCCATCTTGCTCCACTGTGAATGGCAAATGTCAACGCCTGTCTGCGTAATTGAAAAATCCCATTAATTAATAACTAATGTTCAGCCAACTGGCAGAAGTTACAGACATAAATACAAGAGACTTTTTTGTTGTTGCTGCTTCACATAAATATAAATTGCAACAGCCTCCTA
The DNA here is from genome assembly GCA_037044535.1 of Lordiphosa magnipectinata. Lineage (NCBI taxonomy): Eukaryota > Metazoa > Arthropoda > Insecta > Diptera > Drosophilidae > Lordiphosa > Lordiphosa magnipectinata. Next base: position 27,483 of record JBAMBO010000842.1, read on the forward strand.
GAGTAGGGCAAAAAAAAAAGAGATCTTCAGCGTAGGGAATGCCTTCTCTCTGCCTCTGCCAACTGTCAGTCTCAATTATATAACAATGTTAACTAGATTATTTGAGCGTTAATTTGATGCATGACAAAAGCTGAAGAAGCAACAAATTGGCCAAAGAGGTGCGAGGCTGGAAGCCATTCATTTGCATTTTATTACGGCGAACGCATTTGCCACGGGTCATTTTCAGTTGGTCGACCAAATGGCGAGTGAATTACAAGCCCTCCACTTGTTAACAATGGTCAGTCAATTGGCTCAAAAGAGATGCGGCAGCTGGCGAGGCACTCGAGCATAGCCAACTAAGACGACGACGACGACGACGACGACAAACAATGACAACAACAACAAAAAAACCGCCCACTCTCTGTTGACTTGCAACATTCACACCTTGGAGCAGAGCCATGTTGCAAGCAATGTCGAAGTGCGGGTCCATTGTCAAATTAGACTGTGCAAACAACATAGAAATTAGGCAAGTAAACCAAGTCAAAGTCAATTCAGCAAAAAAGAGCCACCCTTCAAGCCAAGCCTAAATTAATCCCCAAGCAGCTTATGACTTGGCTCTTCAGGGGCGCATCATAATGGCAAATGGATTTTTGGAATTGCATTGAAGAAGCACTCTCGCACCTTCGCTGCAAATGAGGGCCATTCAGTGAGGAAAAATATTTAAGAGGGCAGTGCTTAAAGTTATCATTTCAATATGTGATTTGTGATTACCTGCTGAATGCAGTGATTGCCGATTGCGATTGGCAAATTTGATTGCTGAAAGGCAATCGAACACAAAGTATGATTGGTTACCAATTGCTAGATCAGATTACCTAAGTGTAAGCTTTACCCTAAAATTTTCTATTAGTCCCAGGGATTTTTATTATGATTAAAAGTACCAAAGCCACAGAACATCTAAAAGCCTGCTATTAATGCCATTCAGCAGAGAACAATAGTGGCTATCGCAAATCCTTAATCACTAATCGCTAATTGGATTTATCTGCTGAATGTGCCCAATGTCAACTTTCAGTTATCAAAACACGGAATAGATACTAGCCAAGAAAATATCAAAATATATATAGTTTTTTTGTGTTTTTAGAAAAAAAACACCAAATGTATGTCTGTAATTTAGAATAAAGTAAAAAAATTGAGTGTTTGTGCCGCTTTTGCTCTGCTCGAGACTTCAGTGTCTACACTTATCTAACTAGATACTACAAATCAGCATCTTTGGCCATAGAGTAGCATTGGAATGATCATAATCTCCAATATCACCCTTCATCACCAACTAAACTGCCCGGCCACGGGTCTAGAAAGCTTTCGCAAGAATCAGGCCACCATTACCCAGATGTGCCACTTAGCGCTAGCCAATATGCAGCAGAACTCCTTGCGTGAGGGAAAAACACAAATACTATTTAGCTGTTACAAGGAGATTATACCATATATTGAGCAATATTGGGAGGCTATGACCACGATGCCGCGACGTCTTACCCAATCCTGGTATAGCACTGTACTACGTTGCCTGGTCAAGGATGTGCAAACGTTGTTTACCTACGAGGAGCATGTTGAGCATGGAGCCATGTATGGGCTGTTTCAACAAGATTTGCGATTGATTAAGCCGAACTATGAGAGCATAAGCAAGACTGGAGCACTGCGGCTCACCGAGGAGGAAGAACAATCGACAGAAACGCAAATTCCCTGGAACCGATGCGGGGCCAACGGGTAAAAAAGGGTCGCCCGAGTTCGGATATTTCGGCCAATGTGAAGCTGCCACCACATGGTTATCTGCTGGAGCATCCGTTTAACAAGGATGGCTATCGTTATATATTGGCCGAGCCCGATCCGCATGCCCCTTTCCGGCAAGAGTTCGATGAGAGCTCGGACTGGGCTGGTAAACCCATTCCCAGTAGGCTTTATCGCACACTGGTGCCACATTCCGTGTTGCTGGCCCCTCGTGCACCCCAGTTAAAGATCAGCGAGGATCGTGCATGGTGCGGGCCACCCATTCCGTAAACCGTGGTCGCTGGTACTATGAGATCACCATTGAGGCAATGCCCGAAGGTGCCGCCACACGTCTAGGCTGGGGTCGAGAGTATGGCAATCAGCAAGCTCCGCTGGGCTATGACAAGTTTGGCTACTCGTGGCGTTCGCGCAAGGGTACCAGGTTCACCGAGAGCCATGGCAAGCATTACAGCGATTTCTATGTGGAGGGCGACACGCTGGGACTGCTTATAGAGCTGCCGGAAGAATCATTAGTCGATTACCTGCCAAATACATACGAAGATCGACCACTTGTCAAGTTCAAATCGCATTTATACTACGAGGACAAGGATAAGATTACTGAAACTCTGAAGAATATGCGCATCTTACAGGGCAGCCGCATTGAATTCTTTAAGAACGGGTGTCACTCACAGGGTGTGATTTCCCAGCTATCTCCATACATAAAAGCGCCACGGTTAGTGTAAACTTTGGACCAGCTTTCAAATATTTCAAGGTGATTAAACAGCGAAAGGCCAAAGGGATGAACGATCATATGAAGGAGCTCATCACGGAACAGTGTCTGGCCGACACTCTGTATCTCACCGAGCACGATGGCCGCTTGCGTCTGGATAACTTAAGTTTGCAATAGTCACTTACCCGTCTCCTCCTTCTCCTGCAGATTCATTTTTATATTAAATGACATTTCTAGGATCAAATATATACCAAAAAAATTCAAGTTTTTTGTGCCGCTTTTGCTTTATTCGATACTATAGTGCCTAGAATAAACTAACTAGATGCTGCCAAACAGCTGCCTTGTAGAAAAAAAATACATCAGAGTGTAAACCGCCGACTCTTAGGGTTGTTCTGACCCAAGCCATTACATAATATGATTTCAGCTCGGTCAATCTGACATTAGGTCGACCTAGATCGACACCCATGCTCCAGAAAAACTCACGGTTCCGCGACACTCCAGCATCCATGGCTTCAGCCGGACTCATCAGCTCCACGTATACATTGGGGCAATGGCTATACGCATCCATTCGGGCAATGGCCATACGTATCCATTAGGGTAATGGCTATACGGCTTCTATTAGGGTTCTATACGGGTTCAACAGCTCCACAGGTCCACTCAGGTTCAACAGCTCCACGGATCCATTTAGGTTCAGCATTCAGCTCGATCACCAACTCCATATTCCTCACGCACGAATATGTGCACGACTCACATCATTATGGCGGCAGGATCACTTCCTTCTGCAACTTCTCCCAACTACGGTGTTTCGGCGTACGGATTGGTCAAACGGTTACGGAATTTTGACCCAACCTTGGTCAAGCGGCTACAGGATCTTGAACCAACTTTAGTCAAGCGATTTGGGCATAACCCCACACCTTATATGTAAATCACCGACTCTTCGGGTTTTTCCGCTCATTATTACACATTATTTACACAATTACTATTTACATTATCAATACGGTCTCTGCCCATTTATATACACACGTCCGTCTCGGTCAGCGTCCATCTCCTACTACTCCACAATCCACTAACGCCTCCTGTTATGCTCTCATCATCCATCCAGTGTGACCATCCAGTTCATTACATCAATATGTTTACAAAAGGTATGTCTATAATATAGAGTATATGTGTCGTTAACACTCACGATGCTTTGCTGTGAAACATGATGCTAATTTTAAGGGCTTATCTCTCAAAAGAAGAAACTAAGGAAAGAAAGAAAAGAAAGGGAGGCGAAATACAAACAAGATCACTTCTGCTGTGTTTTAAATTTTTTTCTATAAGTCTTCTTCTTTATTGTGCTGCTCCATAGATATTTGAAAACAACAACAGTCGCAAATGAATAACAGGAAGAAATAATAATTTGAAATGATGTAAAACCCTCTTCCCTTCTATGTAAAATGAGTTTTTGAGCCGCTTTTGCTCTGCTCTAGACTATAGTGTCAGCAATAAGCTAACTAGATACTAAAAATCTGCTTTCTTATGAGTAGAGCACCATTGGGATCCATATTTTAGAATTCATTAAAATAAAATTTAGTGTTTTGTGCCGCTTTTGCTTTGATCAATTCTATAGAGTCAACAATAAACTAACTCAATACAGCCAAACAGCTTCCTGTTAAAAAAAAGTGGGTGTCATGGGACTCCCTGTAGATATCACTGCTGACTCACAGTTAACTCACTGTTTAGTCACTGCTTAGTCTCTGTTTAGTCACTGTTTAATTATGGTTTAGTCACTGCTAAGTCACTGTTTAGTCACTTTTTAGTCACTGTTTAGTCACTGTTAAGTCACTGCTAAGTCACTGCTTAGTCACTGTTAAGTCACTCTTTAGTCACTGCTTAGCCATTGTTAAGTCACTGTTTAGTCACTGTTAAGTCAATCATAAGTCACTGCTTCTTCTTGTTCTTCTTCTTCATTGGCCCGATGTTACATCACAACTGCTTGACGGTCTTGGCCTCTGCAATAAATGCCCTCCACTCGCATCTGCATTGTGCGAGCTGGCACCAGTTGTTCTCACCAAGGTTGGAATTGTCTTTCCGCACTTGATCATCCCATCTTAGTGTTGGGCGACCCCTCCTGCCTTTTCCTCCAAAGTCAGCCGCTTTCGCTTTGTACATCTTTTTTACTGGAGCTTCATCATCCATCCGGATTGCAGCGCAGCCGCTGTTGCTTTATTCGCTTGACTAGACTGATGTCCTTATAGAGCTCATACGGTTCGTGATTCATTCTAATGCGGTATCCATCGCCAACTTTTAAAGGTACATAGATCCTCCGAAGGATTTTTCTCACGAACACGCCAATCGCCTCCTCATCGCTTATCTGCTCCGTATTGCAGGACTGGAATGATGAGCGACTTGTATAGCGCTATTTTTGTTCTTCGAGAAAAGGCTCTGCTCTTGAACTCCCTACTGAGCCCGTAGTAGCATCGGTTTCCAAGAGTAATTCTTCTTCGGATCTCCAGGCTGATGTTGTTGTCGCCGGTAATCATCGTCCCGAGGTAAACAAAATCCTCTACAACCTCAAAGTTGTACTCCCCCATAGTAACAAATTGTGCCCCTTAACAAATTGTGTCCGTGGATACTAGGTACATCGTCTTGTTCTCGTTTACCGCTAAGCCCATCAGTTTAGACTGCTTCTCAATCTCTGAAAACGCCCTGCTTACCGCCCGTTCGTTTTTGCCAATAATGTCAATATCATCGGCGTATGCGAGTAGCATTAGATCTTTATAAAGAAATGAGCCCGATCTGTTGGCATTTGGGCACTAACGCAGTATATACTCCATCAGCTGATTCAAGAAGTCACACGATAGGGTATCACCCTGCCTAAAACCTCTCTTGGTATCAAATGGTTCGAAGAGGTTCTTTCCTATTTTGACGGAGCTTCGAGTGCTTCTCAACGTCATCATGCAAAGTCGAACGTATTTTGCTGGTATACCAAAGGTACACAGGGCGTCAAAGAACCTTGACTTTATCGGTGCGTCAAAGGCTGATTTATAATCAACAAAAAGATGGTTGGTTTTGATATTTCTCTCATAGGTCTTCTCCAGGGTTTGTCGTAATGTGAATATCTGGTCTGTGGTGGATTTACCAGGTCTAAAACCACACTGATAAGGTCCGATCAGTGTGCTAATAAGCGGCCTTAGACGTTCACAAAATGTCACTGCTTAGTCACTGTTAAAACACTATTAAGCCCTCTACCCAGCCTTCCAACACACCCACAAGCAACCGCAAGGCTCCGTACTTGACCCACTTATATGGAATGCCATGTATGACGGGGTACTATGACTAGCTCTCCCTCCAGGAGTCCAAGCCGTATGATTTGCAGATGACGTGGCGTTGGTGGTGGTTGCAAAGGAGTTAGCACAGGAAGAGTTGCTAAGCAATAGGGCAGATCGAGGAATGGCTCCTATCTATAGGGCTAAACCTAGCACCTTATAAGACCGAAGCAGTGCTGATAAGTAGCCGAAAAAAAAGTGGAGACAGCTTACATCACGGTCGTTAACACCACTGTGGCCTCTAAGGGGGCACTTAAATATTTAGGAGTGACTCTGGAAACGAGACTGAGCTTTCGCCAGCATTTGGAGTATGCCAATTCAAGGGCAGCTACAACTAACAGAGCACTATCGAGGCTAATGCACAACAATCGAGGCCCAAGACAAGGACGAAGAATACTCCTCACGAGTGTTACCAGGTCGATAATTCTTTACGCAGTGACTGTCTGGAAGGATGCCCTGCTCATCAAAAGCTATAGGCGTGGCTGAGAGGTAACACACTGACAGGGCGCATGTGGCGCCTCTGCAAGAGCTGGCTGCCGAAATTTCCAAAGTATATGCGGAAACTCACGGCAAAGGCTTTACTGCTACGATGAAGAACGCGATCCGTACATCTGCGAAATTACAGAGCCTATAGACATGAAAAATCGATGGGATGCGTCCTCCAAGGGTCGCTGGACACACCGACTCATACCAAAACTGAGTATGTGGGTTAGCAGGAAGCCAAGGTCAAGTTAATTTTACCTACACAGAGAAACAAAAAATTCAAAAGCTACACGAAAATGTAGGATTTTTAACCCATAATGCTTTTCTGCACGTCGCGCTTAGCTTTATCATTTCAACACGTGGCGTGTGGCTTTTCTGCACGCCGCGTTTAGCTTTCTCATTTCTAAGAGAACTGAGAAAAGCTACACGTAACGTGTTGAAATGAGAAAGCTACACGCGGCGTGTGGGATTTCAATTCGACCGAAGTTTACTGGCTGTACCCCTTGTAGCTTGATGGCGCCACTACTTTGAGCATTTGCTTCCCAGTTATATGGCAGCTATATGATATATTCATCCGATTTTGACCGAACTTCCCAAAATTGTGTTGAAACTGATAATATTCACAACTGGAAGGTATAAAGACGCTACCATTAAAAACAAAAAAGTTTATCTCTCTTGAACTACTTTTTCGACCGATAGTTCCTATGGCAGCTATATGCTATAGTCATCCCATTTGGATCAAACTTGACAGAATTGTGTGGTAGCATATAATATTGATTAGTGACAAGTTTGGGAGCAATAGCATTCAAAACAAAAAAGTTTTTCATACTTAGACTTTTTCTCAGACATATCTTTTGTATCACAGCTATACTATATAGTTGTCCGGTTTTCATAAAACTTGGTGGAATTATGTAAAAGCATAGAAAACTTGGAAATATGAGGATTGGGGCATTTGCGTTGAAGACAAAAAAGTTTTTCTCACTAAAACTAATTTGTCGACCGATGGTTTCTATGGCAGCTATATGATACAGTCATCCGATCCGGTCGATTTCGACAAATGTGCAGCGTATATGTACCAAAAGGCTTCGTGCAAAGTTTGGTTAAGATAGCTTTAAAACTGATGGAGGAGATAGCATAGAAACAGACGGACAGACGGATATGGCTATATCAACTCAGCTCGTCATGCTGATCAAGAATATATATACTTTGTGTGGTAGGAGATGCTTCCCTCTATGCGTTACAAACATCTGGACAATTTTAATATATCCTCTACAAGGGTATAAAAATTTGATTCTTTAGGAGTGGGTCACCATTGGGATGTTCATAATCTAGAATATATTATCCAAATTTTTTTTTTGGCACCGCCTTTGCTTAGTTCGATGTTGTGTCGCTTTTGCTCTACTCAAAACGTCTTCCGTTCAGCTTCTTTTAGAAAAGAACTTATTAAAAATATTTAGTTTTTTGTGCCGCTTTAGCTCTGCTCGACACAATTGTGTCTTTTCCACTAGAGAAACTCGATGACAAATCATTATATCATTTTCTGAACCAAACCGATGACTTTGTTAGTTCTAGTTTGCTTCTTTGTTCCTATCAAACTTCATTCTTAGTCTCACATAAATTTTGATCTGCACACGCTACATTTAACATTAAAAATGTTCATTTGTGTATGTTTGACTTTAGCATGCACGTTTCGCTGTCTATTTCGCATATTTTGTTAAGTTATATTTTGTTTAATTGCCAACATTTGTTAGCAACAATACTGACAACAATGCCAAGCCACGCACATGTGCCATGATGCCTACTTACCCACAAAATACCAAAAACAAAATAAGTAAAACCTGCATATGGAAAACCTTCGGAAAATGCCGACAATCGTTAGCAGAGCTTATTTTCCCAGCACTAAGCTAGTAGTAAAGTCTTTTCGGCGTATTTAGTTATCAAACATGCAAATTGACTTAATCTAGTATTTAGTTACCAACCGCAGAATCAAAAAAAGTGTAGACAATTGTATGCAAGCCCGAAGGTTGGTTGCCTTCTTTTTTTAGGCGCACTCTGCTCGCTTATGGAGCAAGTTTAATTAAAGTCTTTAATATGCAACTAGCTGGATTTTTAATTGTGTGAAAATGTTTTGACCTGAGCTTGAAACTGTTTGAAATTATTAGCCCGCAAAAACTTGTACAAATTGTCGGTGACTTTTTATAGCTTAATTTTTTTTTGTTTTGGGGTGGTGAATTTTGCGGTTTATCAATATTTGTAATAAGTTTTTTAGCTAAACGGTTAACCACAATTGGCACGTTCTCGCCAGCGTGGTGGTTCAAGGATGAGCAAAACGTATGGATTATAGATTAGAATGGTTTCAGTTTTTTGAACTAAAGCGAGGGCAGTTGGTTAAGTCAGTGACTTTTTGTTTCTCAACATAGCTCGTAAATAACTGTCAGCATAGATTTTCAAAGAAGAACTCACAGCAAAGACGGATGAAAATATGAAGTAGAACTGCTTTATCACTTTGCAAAACATGGATATGTTTAAAATTAACATTTTACAGTACACTTTTAGTCGAAGACCCAATAAAAGTGTGCTTGTTGGAGACGCTTCATTTGAATTTACCTCTTCTTATTAAGAAACAGCAAAAATTGCTGACAAAGTTAAAGGTCGAATGTTTTGCATCAATCTAGATATTTGCAGCTCAAGGCAAAAAAAAATTTTCTGCCATTTTTTTTTACAGATGCTAGCAAAGATGAGCATTTTACGAACCCTGCTTCTTAACCATTCAAATTGATAGCACTGCGTTCCCAAAGTGTTTGGTAAGCCATACTTGCTGAGCACACGACATTTACTTTCATCTATTCTTTTGGAAATTCACGACATTGTCTGCTTTTAAAGGCTGAAAAACGCAATCTATATGAAGTAGACTAAAAACTAAGAGTTTCAAACTTGGATTCAGAATTTCCGATGCCAAAAACCAGTTAAAAATGAAAATTCTTGATCCAAGTATGATTTTTTTAAGTCCCAAATATCTCGATTCAAGAGTTTTGCCCTATTTGCTCAGTTATTTATACTACTTGCCCAATGAGCACGTTTTTAAGTACAAAATTCTTAACAATTCGTTGAAAAACGCTGATATCTGAGCTGAAAAAGGTGTGAGTATGTGTAACACTGACGAGGCATTGATGTAAAACAGCCCAGTCGGACTTTGCAGAATTTGTTGCAACGCAATGCAACGCATTAGCAACGAAAGCCCACATGAAAGGCACCATAGCGAACATCAAAAACAATAAAAGTAGACAAAAGAGTGTGCAGTTCTCTTTACTGGGCCATTTCGGTTATTTTATGTGAGTTTTTTACCTTACTTGCGAGTTTTCTTTGGATGTTTTGGTTCATTCACAAAAAATGTTGTTAGTTTGTATCTTAAACATAATGTTGATAAAATTTGCCATAAAATTCAACTAAAGTTAATTTAATTATGGGGTGATATTTCATAAAAAGAAGCCTATAAAAGTCTGGGGCAAGGCTGCAAACCTCTAAAATTTTGCAGATGATTTGGTCCGGGGATTCGAACCCGTTGTAAAGTCTAAGGTTCGGTTCGTGGACCGGTTTCTGTACTAATCGAACCCAAGGTTTTGGGTTCATAGATGGCCTCAACATATATTTGATCAGGATAACGCGACCAGATTACCAAGCTATGTACATAAATGAGTCGTAAAGTCAACTGGACCACATTCCTTATTGTTATCATTCTAAACAAAGTACTTTAAAGTACTAAAAAGTCTTTCAAAAGTGCCTGGTCTTTGAATTTTGGAAGCGTCACCTTCTACGTACATACCCAGGCAGCATTTTGTGAAATTTCTGAACACATTTGAGTCCTCTGTCTGATTAAAATAGTCATTCATGATACTTTTGTCGGGTGAATATGGTGCCCAAGCCGAGAATCTTCTTCTTATAGCATGTTTTTCTCGTCAGTTTTGACTCAATTCGAGTCATATTCCCAATCATTTGCAAGTCCCTTTCTAGTCATATTTCAGTAAATCACGTTCGAGCATATAAATGAGTCATTTCCGAGTCTTCATTAAGTCGGATTTGAATTTAGTATCTTCAATTTTCAAAAGAGCTTAAAAACGACTCATCTGGGCGATTCTTGTTAAAATGATCTTCCAAATGCATTTGCTTACCCCTTTTGCGACTATACTTAAGTTTTTCTTTCTTCTCGAAATCGCAATATGGATTGGATTTCTAAAAAGCATTTTTAATTATTAACTCAAGCGATTCTGTAATATACTATACAATAGATTTTGTCGGTCATATTATTAAGAAAACTAGAAACGATCTTAAGAAATTGACATAAATGATTGTTTGAACCGAACCTTTTTTTTGTATACAGGGAGTTCGGTTCGGGTTCAGGTTCGAATGCTCAAATATTTGAAGGATTATGTTCATGGTCCGGTTCGAGAAACACGGAAAACCCAAACCGAAACAGTTCTTTGGGGTTCGGTTCAGGACCGGCTTGCAGCCTAGCCTATAACATTATAACACAGAAAAAAATGTATAGGCTATTTTCGGTTTTTCCTTTACTTGTATAAATTTCGATATACGTTAGTTTATTTGATGAATAAATAAAAGGAAAGATAAAGAAGGTAAAGATTTTAGTTAGCTGCGTTGTCTCTTTCTCGTTCCTCACCTTTTCCATTACTTGTTATGCCAATTTGTTTGTATGAAAACGTAAGCATTCACACATATTGTTGTAGTTTGCGCGATCTTACTTTGAATGTGAATGAAAATGAAAGCCTTAAACATGCTTATGTATGTATATATATTATATATATGTGAGAGTAAAATGTTTGTGGAACATTCCTTTTGTTTCGTGTGCCTTTATGTTGGGCTAACATTGCGTCACAAAGTGTAACATTCAGTGTCACAGCGCAAAATTCCCAAGGCAGTTAGTATTTTCACGGCGGATAAAAAAGAGTTTTAATGCAAAAAAAAAACTTTACTCAGCAAATATCGTTAGAAATTATTATTAAATAACGCCCATGGATTACATCTAGCAGGCTCTTGTACTTATTTACAAGAGAAAATGGTGGAATTGATGTCAGTTTCGTTGCATTTTTACTAAGTTTGGTTTTTCATTTGGTATATTTTCGCCATTTAATGATTAGTCAGTCACTGAAAGTGGTTTGAAACATTCATTATTATCTTGACTATATTCTTTACCATTGATCATCCATGGGATATATTAAACATAATTTAAATAAAATTTGGCAATAAATTTAAATAAAGTTAATTTAATTATGGGTTTGTTTACATTTCAAAAAAAAAAAGCCTATAATAGTCAGGGGTTCCTCAGAGACCGTGTCATGTCTTCCCACCAGCGATATACAAAGCTAGTACATCTGAGAAATTTACCACTCCATGGGGTCTTTCAATCTACGGCTAGATTTTAGGGACTATCCTGTGCGTCCAGCGGCCTTTGGAGGATGAGTCCCATGCGCTCTGCCACTTTCAAAGGTGCACAGAGAAAAAAAATATGCAAAATCTTCACGAAAATGTAAGATTTCTACACGTGTTGACCGGGATTTTCTACCCATAACGTTTGTGTAGCTTTTCTGCACGCCGCGTTTAGCTTTCTTATTTCTAAACGCGGTGTGGGGATAAGCTACACAAAAATGTAGAAGTTATTTGGAAATAAGCTGATTTTCTAATGTCGTGTAGACTTTGCTTTTGCCCTCGCAGCATTTAGCTTTTCTACACGCGGCGTTTAGATATTGAAATCCTACAGGGCGCAATACGTTTCGTTTAGCTTTGACGTTTCTACACACGCCGTGCAGCCAATTTTGTTTTCTCTGTGTGTCCATCATGACACCAAGGTACCGTATAGTGCGCTCTGAGACCACCCAAGTGGATGGTAGCAGTTTCGACACGATTGCGGCTGCTGTCCAGTACCGCCTCGGTTTTTTGCGCTGCTAGCTCTAGTCCCACTGACGATAACCAACGGTAAACCATGGCTATGCAGACTTGGTCATTTGAAGTTCCTTGGCCACAACAACCAGAGTCACATTATTCGCATAGCCAACGATGTGGGTGCCAGCTGGAATGTGTAATCGCAGTATGCCGTCGTACATGATATTCCATAGAAGAGACCCCGAGGAGTGATCCCTGAGGTACTCCCACTGAAATATTATGAGTTCTTTTGCCATCCGCTGTCTCGTAAAGCAACTGCCTGCCGGAGGAGTAGCTGCGTTTCAAGGCCTACAGGTATGCCGGGATATCGAAATACTCTAAGGCGTTCAGAAAGCTCATTTAGTCCGCTGTGTTGAAGGCGTTCTTAACGTCCAAGGTAACAATATGGCAATATTCCTTTTTCCCCAACGCCACCGTGTTTCAGATATGGCTTCCTATGCAATTCCAACCACTTTGTTGATGGCATCGGTTGTGGAATTGGCCCTTCTGAACCCGAATTGACTTAGTGTCAAGCCTATTGCACAGCAGCTTCTCTATAACTTTTACTACTGTGTCCAGCAGGCAGATAAGCCGGAATGAAGCCCGGCTTGGTGAGTAGCACCAGCCTCTGTATTTTCCATCTATTTGAAAGTGTTGCTTCCCTCAAATATTTGTTAAACAGCTCGACAAACACATCTGGACACACTGACAAAATTTTAAGATTATACATAGAAAAAAAAGATCCATTAGTTTCCATTTGAAATGGATAGTTTTATCATATCCTATTTTGATATTATAATATTAATTTGTATACCCTTGCAAAGGGTATTATAATTTTGCGCAGAAGTTTGCAATGCATAGAAATATTTATTTCCGACCCCATAAACTATATATATTCTTGCTCAGGGCGATTGAGCTTTGTCCGTCCGTCCGTCTGTATGTTTCTACGCAAACTTGTCTCTCAGTTTTAAAGCTATCGAGCTGAAATTTTGCACAGAGTCTTCTTTTTACTTCACGCTGCTAATTTGTCGGAACCGACCGGATCGGATGACTATATCTTATAGCTGCCATAGGAACTATCGGTCGGAAAATGGGTCCTAGTAAGAAAAACTTTTTTGTTTTCAATGTTAACGTCCTCAAGCTCGGCCGTTATTAATGTTATATGCTTTCAAGCAGATTTGGGAAATTTGGTCAAAATCGTATGACTATATCTTATAGCTGCCATAGGACCGATCGGTCGGAAAATGGGTCTTAGTGAAAAAAATAACTTTTTTGTTTTCAAGTAAATCGTTCTTAAGGTCGGTGATTATTAATATTAAACGTTTTCAAACTAATTTGAAAAAGTTGAGCAACATCGGGTGACTATATATTATGGTTGCCATAGAACTGATCGGTCGAAACTGGGTCTTAGTAAGAAATTTTTTTGTTTCAATATTAGTGTCCTTAAACTCGCTGATTACTTTTTTTATATATTTTCAAATAGACTCGCAAAATTTGGTCGAAATCGGATGACTATATCTTATAGCTGCCATAGGAACTATCGGTCGGAAAATGGGTCTTACTGAGTAAAACTTTTTTGTTTTCAATTTTATCGTTCTTCAGCTCGGCGATTGTTAATTTGATATGTTTGAAATCGATGTTTATCTGTCGGAAAATGATTTTCGTTAAAAACTTTTTTGATTTTTATGTAAGCGTTCTTAAACTCTGACATTTCAGAAACAGCATTTGCAAGGGTATAAAAACTTCGGCACAGACGAAGTTAGCTTGGCCTTCTCGTTTTTCTTATCTTTAGGACATTTTTCAGCTCCATTGGATGAAGTTCTAGGATCAATTTAACATTTATATTCATATACTTTTTACTGGATGGTAAAACTATCCAGTCCAAATGGCTACCAAAATCTGCCAATGGATCTCTAATAAATATTCTTTTATTTTCTGTTTAGCTTAAATAGTTTTTGATATATGGCTTTGAATCACTTTTGAATCGGTTCACAGTTTTGGAAAATGCTTCATGATAGTAAAAATGAATTAATTGTTGGAAAAGCTGTAAACTTGGGAAAAATTATTGTCCATTCTGGTACATGTTATGTCTTGTTTATGGGTCATTCTTTTATAAACCGTCAAAAAACTCACCATTTTTGATTTCAATAAAAAAAAATCCGAAATTAGATCTCGACATGCCCACCAAAATGTAATTTGCGGTTTTGCAAAAACTTTTTTTTTTAATTTTATAAACAGTTTCAAAAATTGTCAAAAACTGTATTTCTCAGGTTTGGTTTATCGGGCAGGTCTTATATATTCTCAATCGTTTAACTCAATTATCTTTTTGTGCACAATAACTAACTAGCAGATAAACGCAATTACAATTGAAAGTGTCATAATTTGTTTGTAATTGCCCCGTTACAATACAACTTTTGCTTTCATTTGAAAAGCCTAGAATGGAAGTCAGATCTGAACTTTGCCTGGCGAGCTTGACCTTCAGTTGGCTGCTGTAGACAAAGACTTTAAATGGAGGTCCAGTTGTTGTTGTTGTTGTTGTTATTGTGGTTGCTGTAAGTAGTTGTCATTCAACTAGATCACTGAGAATTTCGCATGTGCCAAATAACTAGGGCTTTTGTATTATGGCCAATTGTAACTTGACCCGATTTTTGGCAGTTTGTAAGATTTGTTATTGTCAGTGAATTTATTTTTGTATTTTAGAATTAAGTTGTTAAAATAAATTGCTTGGTTGCTCAGGGCAATCATTTTTATAATTTCTTAGACTAGTCAAAAAAGGAAGGAAATTAATGATCAAAAATTAATGATTGATCTGGCATAATTCTGTGCTAGATTGCTTTTGCAGCTGACTTCATAGAGACAATGGGACAATTGGAAGCATTTTGAAAATGTGTCGCCAATTTGCACAGCTCCACTAGTTGAGGCAACATCCCCTGTACACGTATCCATGCTGCAATATCATTCACATGGTTTAAACTATACTCACCACAGCAGCAGCAGCGAGAGCAGCGACAGCAGCAGCTGCTGCGTTGCCAACGCCACAGTTGACTGGCTGAGAAATCAAAAGTCTTGGTTGGCATTGTCTCTGCCTCTGCTGACTGCGCTGTCCATGGCTTCGCACATTTTCGCGCTTATTTAATGGAAACTTGCTTTTAGAATCGCCACAGTATTCCGGGCAACTTGGCGGTGTTTGTATCAATAACTGGTGCCGTTGAAATACTTAAAGTAAAATATTTTTAACAAAACAAAATAAACAACTTCAAATCTGTGCAAAAGTGATTAATAAATTTTTGTGATTTTTATTTTTAGCGAATTTTTAAACCAATTTTTAAACAGTTTTGTACCAACATACAAAAAATTTAACAAAATGGCTCAAATCATGTGCTTTGTGATCCTTTCTTTGGCTTTGTTTGCCAGTGTGGCCCAAGCGCGACCAGGATATGCTGTGGATTATTATGTGAGTTCTTGTGAAAATAGTTAAAAAGTGTTTTAAAGAGAGAATTACAAATTGAAGAAATATTTGTAAATTTAAAGTAGAGAAATACAAAGTTGTTTAGCGATATCAAACGAATTGCTTATCTTACATTTTAAAACCGAAATTAATAACTAAATTTGAGTTGATGTTTAATTTTTTTAGATAGCGAAAAGTGTGACATGAACTTACAATACGAATAACCAAGTAATTTGTTAGTTTATGTTGCATCTATTTGTTGTTTAAATTTATAGAACTACCTTAAAAACTTGTTCCTTACGTGAATCCTGCTACTGTTCAGTGTAAAATTCCAACTGAAACCAGTTTATACTGATTAGATTGCCGCCAAAGATAAAATGCGGTTTCGGAAAATATTGAAAGTGTAAGAACTTCATCCATGTTCGGTTTTTAAGCCAAAATCTATTAACTTTTTTATTTCTCTATTATTAAAAGCTGTTATTTCATTTATCTGAGCTTTAATATGAATCTTAAATTTTCCATATCATCAGCTTTTAAGCTTAACTATTACACTTTCTGAGCGATTAAACAGCTTAAGTTAATAAAAAATTATTGAAAAATGTCTTAACTTTTAACTAAATGCTGAAAGATTCGGAAAAATCAGGAATGCAATACATTGAGAAGTTAGGATATATTCAATTTAGTTTCTTTGAAGCACCGTTTCGGCTTACAAAAGGGTTCGGTTCTACAGTTGAGGCTCAGAATCATGGCATGCCTGTTCATTTTTTCGAGTTTGCTCAAATTATGGCCTGATCGGAATAGCTTAATATTTCTTAGTCCATAAAACGAAAGGATAATTTAGCTGCAAACCTTTTTGACATATTCAAATAAAAGTTAAATCAAATTCTAAGGATTAACATTGAATTACTCAATCGTTTGACTTTTATTTTGCACTAGGCCAAAATACTTCCAAATAAAATTGTTATTTGTAAAATATTTTATTGAATTTATTTTCAAAATCGAATCTCTCTTATTTATAACTTTTTTATAACCCTGTGTATCACATTACACAATCCAACAGTATTTTTGGTGCAGGTCTATTTCGATCTAATCATGTTAATATGGATTGCGCCAAAGATATATAGACATTATAGATGACAAAAAACGATTTTCTTGGGAGCTGACATTGGATCCTTATTTTTGCTTCTCGATACCTTTACGAGGAATATATGTATTGAAATTTAGCTTTAACTTTTAATAAATGGGTGTTGATTAGTAGCAAAGATTTGTAGATATTAAAGATGACGCATGTAAAAGAAAAAGCGATTGTTCTTGGGAGCTGACATTGGATGCCAAAAAAAAAAAAAATAGAGGAAAGCTAGCTTCGGCTCGATTGAAATTTATACACCCTTGTAGCTTGAAGGAGCCACTACTTACTTTGAGCATTTGCTTGCCAGTTTGTTATATGTCAGCTATACGATATATTCATCCGATTTTTACCAAACTTCCCAAAATTGTGTGGAAACTGATAATATTCACAACTGGAAGATATAAAGAGGCTACCATTGAAAACAAAAAAGTTTTTCTCACTAGAACTACTTCTTCGACCGATAGTTCCTATGGCAGCTCTATGCTATAGTCAACCGATTTGGATCAAACTTGGTAGAATTGTGCAGTAGCATATAATATTGATTAGTGACAAGTTTGGGAGTGATAGCATTGAAAGCAAAAAAGTTTTTTCTACTTAGACTTTTTCTCAGACATATCTTTTGTATGGCAGCTATACTATATAGTTGTCCGATTTTCATAAAACTTGGTGGAATCATGTAAAAGTATAGAAAACTACGAAATACGAGGATTGAAGACAAAAAAGTTTTTCTCGCTAAAACTACTTTTTTGACCGATGCTTCCTATGGCAGCTATACGATATAGTCATCCGATCTGGCCGATTCCGACAAATGTGCAGCGTATTTGTACCAAAAGGCTTCGTGCAAAGTTTGGTTAAAACTTTAAGCTTTAAAACTGACGGAGGAGATAGCATAGAAACAGACGGACATGGTTATATCAACTCAGCTCGTCAAGCTGATCAAGAATATATATACTTTGTGTGGTCGGAGATGCTTCCTACTATACGTTACAAACATCTGGACAATTTTAATATACCCTCTACAAGGGTATAACAATTAAAAAGTTTGTATGAGATGCGGTATCTATACATGTAGTGTCTTTGATTGTACTTAAAAAAACTGCATTATAGGTTTTGTTCTTTCAGCTCTTGTTTCCAAGATATAGCTGAAAAAGCGATTCGAAGTATTATTTTTCTTTGTGGATGTTTTGGAGGGCTCATTTGGGATAAATTTCTGGATTTATGAGTCCTTTGTGACAGACCACATAGAAAGTTGTCTTACTTTAGAAGCCAACTTAGACACTATCTGCTATACTTATAAAAATTCTTTGATTTT
>JBAMBO010000843.1:0-126529 GCA_037044535.1 Lordiphosa magnipectinata
ATTTTATCGTTCTTCAGCTCGGCGATTGTTAATTTGATATGTTTGAAATCAGATGTTTATCTGTCGGAAAATGGATTTTAGTTAAAAACTTTTTGGATTTTTATGTAAGCGTTCTTAAACTCTGACATCTCAAAAACAGCATTTGCAAGGTTATAAAAACTTCGGAACAGATGAAGTTAGCTTGGCCTTTTTGTTTTTCTTATCTTTAGGACATTTTTCAGCTCCATTGGATGAAAATCTAGGATCAATTTAACATTTATATTAATATACTTTTTACGATAATAAAACTATCTAGTCCACAAGGTTACCAAAATCTGCCAATGGATCTCTAATAAATACTCTTTTATTTTCTGTTTAGCTTAAATAATTTTTGATATATGGCTCTGAATCACTTTCGAAGCGGTTCACAGTCTTGGAACATAGTTTTTGATAGTAAAAAGAAATTTATTGTTGGAAAAGCAGTAAACTTTGGAAAAATCATTGTCTATTCTGGTACATTTTATATCTTGTTTATGGGTCATTGATTTATAAACCGAACAGTTAAAAAACTCACCATTTTTGATTTCAATAAAAAAAAAATCCGAAATTAGATCTCGCCATGCGCACCAAAACGATATTTGCGGTTTTGCAAAAAAAATTTTTTTTAAATTTTGAAATCCGTTTCAAAAATTGTCAAAAACTGGATTTTTCAGGTTTGGTTTATCGTCTTATATATTCTCAATCGTTTAACTCAATTATCTTTTTGTGCACAATAACTAACTAGCAAATAAACGCAATTACAATTGAAAGTGTCATAATTTGTTGTTGTAATTGCCCCGTTACAATACAACTTTTGCTTTCATTTGAAAAGCCTAGAATGGAAGTCAGATCTGAACTTTGCCTGGCGAGCTTGACCTTCAGTTGGCTGCTGGAGACAAAGACTTTAAATGGAGGTCCAGTTGTTGTTGTTGTTATTGTGGTTGCTGTAAGTAGTTGTCATTCAACTAGATCACTGAGAATTTCGCATGTGCCAAATAACTAGGGCTTTTGTATTATGGCCAATTGTAACTTGACCCGATTTTTGGCAGTTTGTAAGATTTGTTATTGTCAGTGAATTTATTTTTGTATTTTAGAATTAAGTTGTTAAATAAATTGCTTGGTTGCTCAGGGCAATCATTTTTATAATTTCTTAGACTAGTCAAAAAAGGAAGGAAATTAATGATCAAAAATTAATGATTGATCTGGCATAATTCTGTGCTAGATTGCTTTTGCAGCTGACTTCATAGAGACAATGGGACAATTGGAAGCATTTTGAAAATGTGTCGCCAATTTGCACAGCTCCACTAGTTGAGGCAACATCCCCCTGTACACGTATCCATGCTGCAATATCATTCACATGGTTTGAAACTATACTCACCACAGCAGCAGCAGCGAGAGCAGCAGCAGCAGCAGCAGCTGCTGCGTTGCCAACGCCACAGTTGACTGGCTGAGAAATCAAAAGTCTTGGCATTGTCTCTGCCTCTGCTGACTGCGCTGTCCATGGCTTCGCACATTTTCGCGCTTATTTAATGGAAACTTGCTTTTAGAATCGCCACAGTATTCCGGGCAACTTGGCGGTGTTTGTATCTATAACTGGTGCCGTTGAAATACTTAAAGTAATATATTTTTAACAAAACAAAATAAACAACTTTAAATCTGTGCAAAAGTGATTAATAAATTTTTGTGATTTTTATTTTTAGCGAATTTTTAAACCAATTTTTAAACAGTTTTGTACCAACATACAAAAAATTTAACAAAATGGCTCAAATCATGTGCTTTGTGATCCTTTCTATGGCTTTGTTTGCCAGTGTGGCCCAAGCCCGACCAGGATATGCTGTGGATTATTATGTGAGTTCTTGTGAAAATAGTTAAAAAGTGTTTTAAAGAGAGAATTACAAATTGAAGAAATATTTGTAAATTTAAAGTAGAGAAATACAAAGTTGTTTAGCGATATCAAACGAATTGCTTATCTTACATTTTAAAACCGAAATTAATAACTAAATTTGAGTTGATGTTTAATTTTTTAGATAGCGAAAAGTGTGACATGAACTTACAGTACAAATAACCAAGCAATTTGTTAGTTTATGTTGCATCCATTTGTTGTTTAAATTTGTAGAACTACCTTAAAAACTTGTTCCTTACATGAATCCTGCTACAGTTCAGTGTAAAGTTACAACTGAAAGTAGTTTATACCGATTAGATTGCCGCCAAAGATAAAATGCGGTTTTGGAAAATATTAAAAGTGTAAGAACTTCCATGCATGTTCGGTTTTTAAGCCAAAATTTATTACCTTTTTTATTTCTCATTTATTAAAAGCTGTTTTTTCATTTATCTGAGCTTTAATATGAATTTTACATTTTCCATATCAGCTTTTAAGCTTAACTATTACACTTTCTCAGCCAGTAAAATGCTTAAGTTAATAAAAAATTATTGCAAAATTTCTCAACTTTTAACTAAATGCTGAAAAATTCAGAAAATTCAGGAATGCAATACATTGAGAAGTTAGGATATATTCAATTTAGTTGCTTTAAAGCACCGTTTCGGCTTACAAAAGGGTTCGGTTCTACAGTTGAGGCTCAGAATTATGTTTTCAAGTTTGCTCAAATTATGGCCAGATTGGAATAGATAAATATTTCTTAATCCATAAAACGTAAAGATAATTTGGCTATAAACCTTTTTGTCATATTCAAATGAAAGTTAAATCAAATTTTAAGGATTAATATTGAATTACTCAATCGTTTGACTTTTATTTTGCACTAGCCCAAAATACTCCCCAATAAAATTATTTGTAAAATAGTTTACTGAATTTTTATATCAAAATTGAATTTTGAAACCCATTTAGGGCCGCTATTACATCTTTTATATAACCCTGTGTATCACATTACACAGGCCAACAGTGTAACCTGTGATGCAGGTCTATTTCGATCTGATCATGTTAATATGGATTGCGCCAAAGATATATAGACATTATAGATGACGCATGTGAAACAAAAAATGATTTTCTTGGGAGCTGACACTGGATCCCAATTTTTGCTTCTCGCTGCCTTTACGAGGAATATATTATATGTATTGAAATTTAGCTATAAGTTTTAATAAATGGGTGTTGATTAGTAGCAAAGATTTATAGATATTAAAGATGACGCATATGAAAAGAAAAAGCGATTGTTCTTGGGAGCTGACATTGAATCACAAAAAAAAAAAAAAAAAATAGAGGAAAGCTAACTTTGGCTCGACCGAAGTTTATATACCCTTGTAGCTTGAAGGCGCCACTACTTACTTTGAGCATTTGCTTCCCAGTTTGTTACATGGCAGCTATACGATATATTCATCCGATTTTTACCAAACTTCCCAAAATTGTGTGGAAACTGATAATATTCACAACTGGAAGATATAAAGAGGCTACCATTGAAAACAAAAAAGTTTTTCTCACTAGAACTACTTCTTCGACCGATAGTTCCTATTGCAGCTATATGCTATAGTCATCCGATTTGGATCAAACTTGGTAGAATTGTGCAGTAGCATATAATACTGATTAGTGACAAGTTTGGAAGTGATAGCATTGAAAACAAAAAAGTTTTTTCTACTTAGACTTTTTCTCAGACAAATCTTTTGTATGGCAGCTATATACTATATAGTTGTCCGATTTTCATAAAACTTGGTGGAATTATGTAAAAGCATAGAAAACTAAGAAATACGAGGATTGGGGACGTTTGCGTTGAAGACAAAAAAGTTTTTCTCACTAAAACTACTTTTTTGACCGATGCTTCCTATGGCAGCTATACGATATAGCCATCCGATCTGGCCGATTCCGACAAATGTGCAGCGTATTTGTACCAAAAGGCTTCGTGCAAAGTTTGGTTAAAACTTTAAGCTTTAAAACTGACGGAGGAGATAGCATAGATACAGACGGACAGACGGACATGGCTATATCAACTCAGCTCGTCATGCTGATCAAGAATATATATACTTTGTGTGGTCGGAGATGCTTCCTTCTATACGTTACAAACATCTGGACAATTTTAATATACCCTCTACAAGGGTATAACAATTAAAAAGTTTGTATGAGATGCGGTATCTATATATGTAGTGTGTTTGATTGTACTTATAAAAACTGCATTATTGGTTTTGTTCTTTCAGCTCTTGTTTCCAAGATATAGCAGAAAAGGCGATATGAAGTAATTTTCTCTTTGTGGATTTTTTGGAGAGCTCATTTGGGATAAATTTTCTGGATTTTTTAGTCCTTTGTGACAGAGCACATAGAAAGTTGTGTTACTTTAGAGCCCAACTTAGACACTATCTGCTGTACTTATAAAAATTCTTTGATTTTTATAAAGATATGCATATGTGCTTTGTTGCAAATAGCTCATAGATCCAAATATTCAGGCTATAAGTTCTAGAGTGCCAAAAATTAAACTATTTCCTTTTTCCTTTAAATCTTTGAAACAAGAGCTAATAAAGCTAAACCGAAACTATTATGGGAATCAGTAAACATTAATTTATTATAATTTCATTTCAAGAAGACTGCAGCTCACAAAGACTAGTGTTATCTAACAAACAACAGAGTAATTTCAGTTTATCTGACACAAAGCAGTTATCTAGAAGATGAGAAATCGGCCCTTCAAGTTCCTTTATAAATTTATATTTATTCAAAGTTTCCACTAATTTTCATTTTGCTGTGTCGCAAAAACAATATCACTTACAGAAGGTAAGCTATTTCGCTTTGTAACTAACGTAAGCTTTTGCTATTTTGGGTTCGGCTTAGAATTTTTCAAAAGAAATCTGAATGAATGAAGCTAATGGTGTTGTTCCCTATCCTCATTCCCTATCCGATTCCTCATCTTCTACATAGAGCTATAAGACACATAAACTTACAAATAGCTGAGTAAATTGTGAGCTTATCTGACACTTAGCAGCTATCTGGAAGAATAGAAATCTGCCCTAAGTGGTAAAGATTCGGTTCGGGGACTAGTTTCTGAACTTCTAGAGTCTAATTAGTTGGTCTCAACTAAAAGCGAATAATTTCTTTCACGCAACTCAAGAACGCTTCACGAAATAAAAATCTCTTTTCCGCATCAACATATTTGGATCGTTTCACGTAACACACGATTTATGCACGATTTTGTTTTCATTTATCATTTGTTCCTTCAAATTTGTTCTTGTATCCAGGAATTTACTGTATAAAGCTCTTAATGGGAAACTGAATACTTCCAGAGCTATGCCCTTTTTTCTCAATTATTTAATTTATTTTTTTAGAAATTAGCCGTATTATACTGATTTGTGTACCTAGGTTAGGTTAGGTTAGGTTGCAATGGTTGAAATGGGTGAGAATCCCATTTCATCACTTAGGCCAATGAAGGCCCGTTGTGTTACCATATAACCCTTTCTACGCTGCGATCGTAGAGGGAGGGTCTTTCCCGTTAAACCATTTAGAAAATATCACAAATTTGAGTAGAGGGGCTAGATCTATTTCAGAGATGTCTGACAGATCGTTTAGAAAGGGACGACCCAAAACTGTGAGTCGCCTTCTGCTAAGAGCTGGGCAATGACAGAAGAGGTGTTGTACACTCTCCTCCTCGTCCACTGAATTGCAGCTTCTACAGAAGTCATTGTGTCTGATGCCGAGCCTAGCGGCGTGTCTACCTATTAGGCAATGTCCAGTAAGGGCCCCTACTAGTAGGGAAATATGCAGTCTTTCTAGACGGAGTAACGCCCTAGATTTTTTAATACTAAGAGTAGGCCATGTAAGCCTAGATACTTCACATGTGTGTATTGTTTGCCATCGATTCATGGTTATTCGATGAGTAGTTTCCTTTGTTTGTAGCTTAAAGGTCGCAAGAGGCACCCCTATGTTGCTCTTATCCGGTAAGAGCTGAGTGGTGGTGCCAAGTCTGGCGAGGTGGTCGGCCATCTCGTTGCCTTCAATGTTGCAGTGTCCAGGCACCCAAACGAGATTAATTTCGAAGTGCTGAGCCATCTCATTAAGAGATTTGCGGCACTCCGTGAGAGTTTTGGTATTGTTGATATAACCGTCAAGGGCTTTTAATGCAGCTTGACTATCTGAAAAAATGAATACTTTACTTCCTTGGATTGCGAGGGTTCCCAGAAGGTTGGTAGCCTCCTGGATGGCTACAACCTCTGCTTGGAAAACACTACAATGGTCAGGAAGCCGAAATGAAGTTTCGATCCCGAGCTCTGGACTGAAGACTCCTCCTCCTACCTGTCCACCCAGTTTGGAGCCATCAGTGTAAAAATTTATGGCATTCGGTTTGCAGTGAGGTATTGAGTTCCAGTCCAGTCGACTCGGTATGGTGACTTTATACATGGTGGTAAACGTTATTGTTGGGATGCAGTAGTCAAGCGTTGGCGGTACCGCCGCTTGATGCAGAAGTATAGAGGAGTGGCCAGAGTTACTATCTTTCCAGGTACCGCTTTCTCTCAGCCGGAGAGCGGCGTTACTGGCGATTTCTCTACCCAGAAGATCTAGAGGCATAAGGTGTAACATTATGTTAAGTGCATCTGTTGGGGTTGTACGCAATGCACCAGTCATGCATAATGCAGCACTACGTTGAACTTTGGTTATGGTTCTGAGGACGGAAGGTTTCCCCAGAGCCGGCCACCATACGATGATTCCGTATAGTAATATTGGACGTACAACGGCTGTGTACAGCCAGTGTACTATTTCAGGGGAAAATCCCCATTTACGACCAATCGCACGTTTGCACGAGAAGAGTGCAGTATTAGCTTTTTTGATACGTTCAGTTATGTTTTCGTTCCAATATAATTTTTTGTCCAACACTACACCAAGGTATCTTGCAGAATCGCTAAATTTTAGGTGTGTGTTGTTTAGTCGTGGGGGTGTTAAATTTGGTATCTTATACTTGCGGGTAAAGAGAACGAGTTCAGTTTTGGTTGGATTGACTCCAAGACCACTTTGTGTCGTCCAATTTGAAAGTGTTGAGAGTGCATCCTCCATCAGGTTGCAGAGAGTGTGGGGAAATTTGCCTTTGTGTACCTAACTCTGATTAATCCAGTCATGACTTATTTGTCATTTTGAATATCACCTTAATGAATATTTTTTAGCAGAATTCCCTCACATTCAAAAGTGCATTTATTTCTCGGACGGGGCTCCTCAGCAATTTAGAAACGTTAAGAACTTTTCCCATGTCTATCATAAAAAGATTTTAACATATCGGCGGAGTGGCATTTCCACCCAACAGTCCACGGTAAGGGACCTTGCGATGGAGCTGGGGGAACACTAAAAAGAATGGCTAGACGGCAAGCCTTCAAATGATTACCAATAAACAGATTACCACTGCCATAGAACTCTATGAATGGGCCAACGAGTTTTTACCAAACATCACAGTACGATTCAGAAACACAAATCACAAAACACTATATTCAGAATGCAAAACTATACATGGAACACAAACTCTTCACTCTATTCAACCACAAAAAAACTATCATCTTAAAACCATAACATACTCACTTTCCAAGACATCTAATATTGTTAGTTTCAAAAAAAAGTGCGCGATTTTTCATGGAATCACCCATATATTCTTGATCAAGGCGACGAGCTGAGTCGATTGATCTTTGTCCGTCCGTCTGTCTGTCAGTTTCTACGCAAACTACTCCCTTCAGTTTTGAAGCTATCAAGCTGAAACTCTGCGCAGAGTCTTGTTTTTACTGCACGCTGCTAATATGTCGGAATCGACCGAATCGGGACTATATCTTATAGCTGCCATAGGAACTATCGGTCGGAAAATAGGTCTCAGTGAGAAGAACTTTTTTGTTTTGAATGTTAGCGTCAACGAACTCGTCCATTACTAATATTATATGACTACACACAGATTTGCAAATTTTGGTCAAAATCGGATGACTATATCTTATAACTGTCATAGGAATTATCGGTCGAAATATGGGTCTCAGTGAGAAAAACTTTTTTGCTTTTTAAGTTTTATCGTTCTTAAACTTGATGTTAATTTTACATGCCTTCAAAAAGATTCGCGATATTTGATCGAAATCAGTTGACTATCTGTCGGAAAATGGGTTTTAGTTAGAAAAATTTTTGATTTTAACTTTGATATTTCAAAAACAGCATTTGCAAGGGTATAAAAACATGGGCACAGTCGAAGTTAGCTTGGACTTCTCGTTTTATTTGAAGATATAAGCTTATCAATATATTCTTTTAATAGCCGTGATCGCTTTATATGCATATGGAAAGCAATATATATTTTTTTCAAAATCCAAAATTCCAGATACTTTTCGTACAAGAAACATTGTAATTTTACTTGCGTGAATACTATTTGACTTATATTTACGATTAATCTTAGAACTTTTAAGGAGGCTCTAGGTCAATATGTTATGATTTTCATTATAACGTTTCGAAAACAGGACACGCACAACACCACAAAGGAGGCTGGTTGATCGTATAGCTATTTCATAAACTTTCAACAGTTCAACGATGTTTGACATTATTTCACTCACCCAGCATGCCCGGATCCCGAATGCTCATGCATGAATCTCTGTGTTTGCTCACGATCACGTCGTGATCACCTCTAGTCTAAACCTTGGTTCATAGCTTCATAAATAACTTTAACAACTTTGCCTATATTTTCCAAAAACTTTAAAATATTGATGACCTGCTCAGAATATCTGAGAAATTTGGTAAATTATAGTATGGACCATATTCATTACTGTAATCTTTCATAAGTTTCCATTTAGGTCTCCCAAAAGTTTTGAAATTGGAAGAATTGCTTTACTTTCGCTTGTATTGCCATTTAAAGCTTGATCTTTGTTTTAGTTCTACAAGAACGCATCTAGTACAAAATATTTTGAAAATTATACATATAAGTTGATAAAGAAGCTTCTTAGGTAAATTTTAATAAGCGAATCTAAATCAAACCGAGGGGTTTGGTTTCAATTTTGCGTGGTCCGAGCCTTGATAGTTATACAATCTTATACAATTTCAAGTTTAAAACTAACTGACTAGTTTGCTGAAAGACAGAACAGACACAGTGACAGATGGCTATTCATGATGGTATATCTTGTACATAATGTTTACACTAAGAAAAAACTAGAACGAATAATATGAGTACGAATTTCGATGATGGATATGGATGAATTTTCAATTTTAATTTCGCTCTTGGATTCGAGATAAGTTCGTTCTAAACGTTCTCAATTTGGTTTTTTATAGGCAAGGAGAGTGAGGGCAACTTAACTTTGAGAGAATAGCATTGGACTCGCTCTCACAGAGAGACAGAGCGCATGCTTAGTTTGTCGTTGTTCGATGCGTATGAAAGTCGCATGAAAGTTTAATTATAAGTGTGTTTTCGTCGGCTTGTTTAGCTGATGGATGATAGTCGAGTGGGCTAAGCTGCCCGTCGCCTGAGTGTGTTTCAGTTTTTCTAGGTACCGAGTTCAAGTCCCAGAAAAGCAAGTAAAAAAAAAAAAAATTAATAAATCACAGTTTAAAACAAAGTTGGGCTGCAGGTTGGTTGGTAGATAATGGTTAGTGGGAGGGGGGAGACGGACCTTTTTAAGTTTATTATTTTGAGAATTATTCGTACTTGGATCAAGTAGAAAGTACATAGAGTATATTAAGTTTGTGCAAAAGTATGTAACAGGGAGAAGAAATCATTTCCGACCCTATAAAGTATATATATTCTTGATCAGTATCAACAGCCGAGTCGATATAGCCATGTCCGTCTGTCTGTCTGTCTGTCTGTCTGTCTGTCTGTCCGTCTGTCCGTCCGTCCGTATGAACGAAGAGATCTCAGAGATGGTAGGAGATAGAGGTTTGACATGTATGGGACATATATTTCTTATACTTGCAGGCAGATCAAGTTTATTTTCAATTTTTGCCACGCCCCCTCGCGCCCCCGCAATTTGCAAAAAACCTCAGATCTTCTGCAGTTTTGATGATAGAAGGTTCGTTTTTTCTAGAGATATCTAGTACTCAAAATTATTTATCGATTTGCTGAAGGAATGATAAAGATCGGATGAACGATACTCAAGTTATGAGCAAAAAACGGTCAGTTAACACACCCCACCCACCCCACCCATAACCTTTGGGCATTGCGTTCAGCAGAAGCAATCTTAGTGAGAGAAAGAGAGAGAGAGAGAGAGAGAGAGACTTAGAGAGCGCACTGCGTTGTGCGTTGTGTGTTAACTGGCCGTTTGACTCGTGACCAAATGCGAGCTGCGACATTAAGGGTGCAGAGTATGCTATAGTCGGGCTTGACCGACTTTCTTTCTTGTTTGATCTGTCTACTCTGCAGGACTCTTCTTTGTTCAAATTTGATAAATTTCGATTAAAATATTTGTTTTTCATTATTCATTACAGGATCATCCTAAATATGCCTTTAACTATGGCGTGGCAGATCACACCACAGGCGATGTAAAGTCCCAACATGAAACACGTGATGGTGATGTCGTCAAAGGTAAATTACTAGAATCATTTCTTAGAAAACTTGTAACCAATTGGTCTAACTTTACAGGTCAATACTCATTGGTGGAGCCAGATGGTTCTATACGCACAGTGGACTATACAGCTGACTCCATTAACGGTTTCAATGCGGTGGTTACCAAATCCGGTCCCACAGTTCACTCGCACGCAGTGGTGGCCAAGCCCATTGTGGCACATAAGCCCATACTGGCTCACTATGAACCACAGCTGGTCAATCATGTGGCTCCAGCTCCAGTGGTAGCGCCCTATGGTATGTATGGATTTTAGTTAAACTTTTAATGGGTTTAGTTTTGGAGCATTAGACGCACTTTTCCCCGCCCCCTCACCTGCAAATTCACCGGGTAGTCTTAGTTGTGTTTGGGTTTGTCGTTACTCATTTGGTGTGCTCCCTTTTTTTAGGCATGAACACATATCGCATGCTGAAATTGTTCAGGCGTCATGCCAACTATTTTAACAATCAATATCGCAAATTGCGCCGAGATGATGAAACCGATGACGAGGAGGAGTTAGACACTGATTACTATGCAGCTTACTGAGAGAGTATTATCTTCGCATTACACATAAACTTTAACATAAGTCAGGCAACTAAAATGATTCATTTGGTAGAGGAAATGTGTAACACACGACATGGTTGACTAATCTATGCCACGCCCACCCACACACAACACACACACTCACACAGATCTTGTAATTATGTCATGACGATGAAAAGATTAGCTTTGTTTTTCCTCATTTTCTCACACTGACAAACTCGCTGAAGAAGTGGCAAAACCGCAGAAATCTTTTTACCCATTTCATTCCCTTTTCTCAATGTCGCAATTTTTTTGCATGGGAATCAAATGTTGCTGCATGTGAAAAACAACAATTTTATAATAATAATTGTGGGTGCCAAATCAAGTTTTAATTAAGAATTATCAAACAAAACGCACATAAGACACCAAAAACAAAAGACTTGGGCAACGAACTTGATCACAACCAACTGAGAGACCACCTGTGACCAATTGGTTTTGTTACAAATTCGTGACCACAAAGAAATTGGCAACGAAAATTGTTTTGTCAGCATTGAAATTTCAAATAGCAGCTGTTTAACAGCTTTTTATTTACTTTTCTGTTTGGTCATGTTTAAGTCTTTTCATTTTAAAATTTTACTTCAAGTCTCCAAACATTATGCCCCGGTGCCTGCCGCTCCCATACACTATGACTACGATGATGGCTATTACAATCAAGGACAATACGAATATGTGCCCCAATACGATGCCGGACACTATGGACACTATGCGAGTCCTTATGCGGGTCACTATTGAAAGCGCCACTGGAACAATTGCTTCAAATTTAATGCCTAAGCGAGTTTAGTTTTTATTATATTTTTGGTTTAAAATCTTCACTGATGAGTTTTAATACTAATTTAAGTTATGACAAAATTCTGTATTATAAATTTTTAAAATGAAACAACTTTTGTAAGTGGAAATGGCAAGTGTTTTTTGATTGGTTGGGACATTTGTGTGGAAATACAAAACAGAAGAAAGAAGCTTATACTTCTCTTGCAGCTTAAGCAGCTAGCAAGCAACTTTACTCAGTTGTAGCTGCGGTAGTTTATTAAGCAATAGCATAAAATGCCGTCAGCCTTTAGTAAAAATGTGCATACATTCACTTATACGAACACTGGACATTCCACGATGAATTGGAAAGAATTCTCCCTCATTGAAGTTGGCAACACTGTCACTGACATCTGTGCCAAATTACAAGTCAAAATATTCATTAGTGTTTGCGAAATAGAGCAAGTATTTGCACTACCTTGAATTCATTACTTATTCCTCCAAATAATAAGAATGGTAAATTTGCTCAACATATACATTCGTTTCACAGATAGCCTCTCCACTGAAATCTTTTTCCGCTAGCCATTTGTTTATATTTGGAAAATTATAATAGTCACAAAGGTCTTAGTAAGGAGATTATGGTGAGTGCGGAACTCATTTGGCTTATTCGTAGCCCAAATCATAAAATTTTCATGTCATTTTCTGCGAGGGTGTTTTATATTAAGCAAGATTTGAATTTGGGAGAAATTGTTTGAATCTAGTACTGCCTGAATGTTATTGTACATTTGTTTGACAATAAATATCAGGTCTATGTTAGATCACGTAGTCTTTAAATATTGTCCTATACATATTTTATGTATCAATCTAGTTGTCCTGCCATAAATTCTAATTCATTTTTTCGGGATTAACCGGCTGTAACTTTGGTCCATGCGCAAGTTTCTGATTTAAGTGCATCATGGCCAAATATTTGTGAAAATAGAAGAGCCCTCGATGTGCTAAGCAATAGCTATGAAGAATTCAGGTGTAGTAATTAGATAATGGCCACACGCGACTCTCTTGCAGTTGAACTTCAAAGTTTGCATTTTTGCACATACTTTTCTGCTTTACGAATTATATGTTTGATTTGAAATAAATTTGCCATAAGTTTGATGATTTACCCTATTTTTATTCACTTCCGACTGCGAAAATGGCGCTCGATATTCGACGACACTTCTCTGAGCCGTTTTCCACACCGCTGATTTGACTGCAGTCCTATGCATTTTTATACCCTTGCAAAGGGTATTAAAATATTGCCCAGAAGCTTGCAACGCATAGAAATATTCATTTCCGACCCCATAAACTATATATATTCTTGATCAGAGCGACGAGTTGAGTCGATTGAGCTTTGTCCGTCCGTCTGTCCGTCTGTTTCTACGCAAACTAGTCTCTCAGTTTTAAAGCTATCGAGCTGAACTTTGGCGCAGAGTCTTCTTTTTACAGCACGCTGCTAATATGTTGGAACCGACTGGATCGGATGACTATATCTTATAGCTGCCATAGGAACCATCGGTCGAAAAATGGGTCTTAGTAAGAAAAACTTTTTTGTTTTCAATGTTAGCGTCCTTAAATTCGGCCATTATTAATATTAAAGGCTTTCAGACAGATTTGCAAATTGTGGTCAAGATCGGATGACTATATCATATAGCTGCCATAGGAACCATCGGTCGGAAAATGGGTCTTACTGAGAAAAACTTTTTTGCTTTCAATGTTAGCGTCCTCAAGCTCGACCATTATTAACATTATATGCTTTCAAACAGATTTGCAAATTTTGGTTAAAATCGGATGACTATATCTTATAGCTGCCATAGGACCGATCGGTCGGAAAATGGATCTTAGTAAAAAAACTTTTTTGTTTTCAAGTAAATCGTTCTTAAAGTCGGTGATTCTTTATATTAAACGCTTTCAAACTAATTTGAAAAAGTTGATCGACATCGGGTGACTATATCTTATGGTTGCCCATAGGACCGATCCGTCGGAAAATGAGTCTTAGTGAGAAATATCTTTTCTGTTTTAAATTTTATCTTTCTTAAACTCCGCGATTGCTAATTTGATATGTTTTCAAAAAGATTCGGGAAATTTGGTCGAAATCAGATGTTTATCTGTCGGAAAATGGGTTTTAGTTAAAATTTTTTTTAGATTTTTATGTAAGCGTTCTTAAACTCTGACATTTCAAAAACAGCATTTGCAAGGGTATAAAAACTTCGGCACAGACGAAGTTTGCTTGGCCTTCTCGTTTCAGACTGCATTCATATATGTACATATACTGTCGCATAAATCTCATAAATACAGATATTTTTGCTCGGTGTCACGTCAATAATTTTTTGAAAGCCAAAAATAATGCATTAATTGATTTTTCGCTATATCTTGAAAACAAGATGGAACAGAATTTAATACAAAGATGGCTGGACCTCACAAAAAGTGGTCCTTTTGTTGGCCTGAGCAATTCAACAAAGCAGTTCCATTAAATTTTGTATTGAAAATGTCATGCGCTGGAAGTGTCCTTGGACCATCCCTCTACTCTCTCAACTCTTGTGATATGCCTACCGAAAGAACATTAACCATTGAAGATCCCCAACATTCTCATTGCAACATTTGCTGACGATACAGCTATTATGACGAGAGACTTATATATCTATAATGCCACTGATGTCGTTTAACAATATTTGTATCGATTCAGCAGATGGGCGAAACGATGGAGCATTGAGCTTAACTTAGCTAAATCTGTCAGTGTAACATATACACTTAGTCATGATGAGTGTCCAGGCGTATTCTTCAACAATCAGCTATTACGTCACTTACCTGGGCATAAATACTTTGGAATATATCTGGACAAGCGCCTTATATTTGGAACCCATATCAACGCGTGTATAGACTTATACACTTTTAGATGAGCAAGGTTGTAAGATTTCATTTGTACTTGCAAGCTCAGTGTGAGCGTTCTATCTCTTATTAAGAATTTCTCATCCCTTATCTTCTAACTTAACTAAGGCAGTATTTGTAAGATTGCTGCGTGTGTATGAATTTAAAGATGCATTTGTGTAAGGAATACACATTGTCTCACACGATGCATATTAAGTGGTGGGGACCGGATGACCTTCTTATGTGGTTCTGATGGTTGATCCTTTTCAAGTATATGTCTGCTGGGCTGGGCTGATCCTTGTCACTGCGGCTATTCATATTTAATGCTGTTACCAATGGTGGCTTGTTTATGACATAGGCGACAAATTCTAACGATTTAATGTTACAAAGAATGATAGGTTTATGATATGTAACGCAACGTTAGGATCGTGGTCGAGTCTCATGTTCAAGTTTGAACATTCTCAGGGGGCCTAAAATGCGAAAGCCATTCATCCAGTTTGTGTCTTACTTTTCCGTAAGAACCAAAGACTCTAATTAAATGTCTAAATGGCGCTGCCGTTCCTTTGTCGTGTCCAAAGCGGACCCATTTGGTGTTGGCTTAAGTGATCTGACTTCATCTGCCTCTTTGCTCATGCGGAAAGAGTTCCTTGCCTGCAAAATAGGAAAGAAGTTTGGGAAATAAATGGCCCTAAAGGCCCCAATGGGCTTGAAACATTCATTTTACATCTTCTTCTAGTTGAGTTGCTCGATACTCTAGCTCGTAGTCCAGGCGTTCTGTCGTGTACCCTCTAGCATGTTAGTAGGCAGTTCCATTTTGTCGTCAGCCAGGATATTGTTGTCGATAGGATCTTCCAATTGGGAGTACAATTGCGAATCTCCCGCCTTACCGCATGACACCATATTAGCCAGCTACTCCAGATTATAAGGACTGCGTTCTGGCATAGCCCTTGCGTGCACGGCATCTTCTATGTTATTGACTTCTTTGTTTACCTCGTCCTTGTCGACGTGTTCCTGTTGCCCATAGTTTACCGGCAGCTCTTCACGGGCCTGAAAGACATCGGCTTCTTGGGAGTTGTAGTCGTCTCTCTTACTAGAGTACCTGCTGGCTCCAGATGTGGCTTACTGACTTTTAGCTGCTCTGGCAATCTGTTGTAACTTTCTTCATTTATCTTACATATACGATCCCATGCTGTTGTATAGTAAGAAGGTTCTTGCATAAGGGAGGAAGTAAGTGAATTTCTGGCTTCCCCCTTAAGACACGCGTTCAGATAATGCATCTTGATGGCATCGCAGAAGTCTGTTCTCTCGTGGATTGCCTGCTTAAACCATCCATGGAATGCTGGCCAACCTTTGGGGTTTCCATGAAATGTAAGCACTTGTATTTCTGGTGCAGCTGGTAGAGGCTATAATGTCTTCAACACGTTTGATTCTTTTAGACGCTGCTTTCTTACATCCAGCATTTCCATCATCGTAATGGCCTCAACTCTCAGATGAAGAATCTTGTCGTTAAAAACGTTGTGATTATAAATAGTTCTTAGCTTGGTGTGCGTTTCTTTCAACGCCGCTAACATAACTTCAATCTTGGAATTGTGCTTAAATATTTCGTCAGTGTACAATTCCATGAAGAATTTACTAGCTTCGTTAATAGCTTGACTCAGTTTTCCTGCAAGTGAATCCAATAGTTTCGCCAATTCGTCTATTGGGTTTGCAGAGCCAAAGCTGTCCGCTTCGGTATGTGTAGGCGTCGTGTGCGTCGTTTTTAATTTATAGTTTTTAATTAAAAACCACCGAATCCGTTGTCCTAAGCCACGGAAAACGCTTAACACTGCACGGACCTACTAGTCTTTCAAGTAGATCTTGTCGGTTCGAAGGACCAAAAAATGTATAAACTCATACACTTTTAAATGAGTCTCATGTTCAAGTTTGAACAACGCGCTTGTAAGATCACTAAATGGCAGACTAAAGAAAGTGGAACGGCTTCTCTCTAGTAAAAACAAGCTCTCACTCCGATTGGAAGGCAATCATGAACAAAACTACTGAAAGAGGCGATCCTTGGGGGATGCGGTTGTGTAGTGTATAGAATGTTGAGATAGTGTTGTTAACTCTAACACGGATTGAAGGTCTTACGAACTACCCCCCACACCGGCAATATTGATCCAATACTGTATGCACCCCAACGCGGTCGAATGCCTTTTCAAAATCAGTTGCCAAAGTGGTAACGTGATTTTTGGTTAAAAATGCGTCGGACGCGTAAAGTTGATTTCGTTTTGAATTTATGAATCCTGGCGCCAAAGTTTAAATTTCAACGGATCAGCAATTTAACAGCGCCCTCTACAGATTTTGTGCAGGATGTGCGTTGCTCTACGCCTTTAGCAGTGGGCGGCGGCGGCGCGTTGTGAGTGAGTTTAAGAAAAAGTGCGAAGAGAGAGAGGAAAAATGTGTGAACCTATTTTGTTATGTATTTTTATAGTTTAATTGTTAATAAATGATTTTGTTAAAGTTCTATCACATGCATTGTACAATTTGTAAAATCTGTGATCGGCCGCTGCGTTTAACAGCGCAGTGTTAAACTAGCACCGGCAGCGCAGTTGAAAGCCATTTTGCCAACAGCTGTTAACATCGTGAGTGAGTGGAAAAGGAAGAGAAAAGTGAAATAAGTGCAAAAAGTGGAGTTTCTTCCAGAAAAGAGCAAATTTTGTTGGTTTTTTTTAGTGTTTAATTGTTTTTTAAGTGATTTTGTGTGTTTGTTAATGTTTTATCAATGCTTTTGACAATTTGCTGGACTACTGGCGCTGCGAGCAACTCTCACACACACATACACACAAATTTACATATGTATTTGTTGTTGTTTATTTGCAGTAGCACCCCAATATGCGAGAGTGCGGCGAATTCATCAGGTCAGTGATGCGATCCTACATATCGGTTGATTTTACATATATGAGTTGATTATCTCGTCAATTGATTGGTGTGGAGTGAACAGTCCTACATATTGAGATCGGTTGAGATTATCATCTCACCTAATGCGCTTGTCTATGTCCTTTTTGATGTGTGTGGGGGGGTGGAACTGGCGAGTTGTTTGGTAGCCAGGTGAACAACGCATCTAGGGACAAGATCTGCGATTTGATTTTCTTTGGAACGATAAATAAAAAAAAAAAAAATAGAGGAAAGCGACCTTCTAGTCTTCTACCCTTGCAGATTGTCTACTTAATACATATATGCTTCCCCTACCAGCTATTCCCCAAACGAGTTGCAAAGTGTGCTTTGCATAAACTGTCAGTATCAGATTCGTAGTGTTAACCTTTGCTAGTTCTAATTTGATGTCATTCACATTCCGGCAGTTGTGCCAGCAACAGCAAAAGACGGACCTCAATTTTATTTATTCAATTTTTATTATTCTTTCTTAATCTATCTATTTAT
Source organism: Lordiphosa magnipectinata (assembly GCA_037044535.1). Classification (NCBI taxonomy): domain Eukaryota; kingdom Metazoa; phylum Arthropoda; class Insecta; order Diptera; family Drosophilidae; genus Lordiphosa; species Lordiphosa magnipectinata. Next base: position 18,115 of record JBAMBO010000843.1, read on the forward strand.
TTCTTAATTTTTTGGTAGTACAGTCAGACAGTATTCCATGGATTTTATAGAGGCATAGATTTAACGTGCCCTCAAAAGTCTTCACTTTCTTGGTCACAAGCAGGCAGAGAAGGTATCCTCATATCGTTTGGATATACCGAAGTTGGCGACAAACAGCCTACTGGTGGCCCGCTCTACAGATAGTTCCATCCACGGCTGCCACTAGGGAAAAATAAAATGTCGCTTCAAATACTTACACTAATTTCTGTCTTCATATATATATTATATGTACATAATGGATAGAGCCACTCCAAGAATTGGCACCGCCATAAAAAGTTCTTTGTTTTTATTCGACCGCATCATCTCCTTAATGGTTACAAAAATATTAATTTTTATTCTTCTTCTGTTGCTTCACCTTAAAAAAATATATTTATATAATTTTATATAATATCAGAGACGATGTCTTGGTCGTTGGAGTTCCAGCTTTGTTTGAATTAAACTACAGAATCAGAAAAATGTAACAGCGACATTATAAAAGAAACTTATTCTTGAAAACCTTTGGCAGGAAGTCCATTTTTTATTTTCGACACTTTATTCCAAAATAAGTTTTCCCTTTTTAACTGATAAGTTAGTTGCAGCAGCTGTTTCGACAGCGAAAGTCGGACATCAATTCTATTTATTCAATTTTATTATTCTTTATTTATCTATCTTTTTATATTTTCTTTATATTATCAACAAATTCTGCGGTTTGATATCCCGCTGAATTATGCCATGCTCCTGCATGAACTGCACACGATCGATCAGCTGATCGGCCAGAATCCGCACCGTCTTCATAGTGAACATAAAATATCTGGTAATTTCATGCCAACTCATCAATTGCTTCAGGATTGTTTGCATAATATTTGTCCTTGACCGCTCCCCAAATATTATAGTCTAATGGTGTCAGATCTCTGCTTTTTGGCTGTCAATTCACATCTATATATTAGCTGAATATTCGACTTTCGAAGATAGGGTGCAGAAGATATGGATATATGTGTGGCACGTAGCGCCGTCTTGTTGAAACCAAATATCATCCAAGGTTTTAGCTGCTGCTCCAATTGAACTTTGTATGGATGCATGGCAAGGTCTTTATGCAAAATTCGCATCAATGAAGTGCGCGAAATGTTGAAATCGATGGCGAGTTGACGTCGATGGCTGTTCACCAGTGTTGCCAACTTTTGCAGAGAAGAAAAAAAATCTGTTTTCGGCGGGACGGAGAGGAAAAAAAAGCTGTATTTTTCGACAAAAAAGCTAGAAAAAAGTTTCATTTATATCCAATATATAAGGTTGTCAAAAAAGTCTTGCGGTATTTCCGCAAGCTTGTCTTTGCAAGCGCGTAGTTCTAGTTGTATTCGTCGCATCGGTTCACGCTAGAGCTTTTTGGAAAGCTCTTTTCACGCGCTAACACGAGTTTGATTTATTGTTTGTTTTTAGTCGTTCGTGAGTTATAGCGTCGCAAACATGGAGCAAAATAAAGAGAAAATACGGCATATTTTACAGTACTACTACGATAAAGGCAAAAATGCATCTCATGCTGCCAATAAAATTTGTGCAGTTTATGGACCCGATACAGTTTCCATTTCCACCGCACAACAATGGTTTCAACGTTTTCGTTCTGGTGCAGAGGTGATCGAAGATGCGCCACGGTCCGGAAGGCCTGTCGTCGAAAATTGCGATAAAATCGCTGAATTGATCGAAAGAGACCGGCATAGTAGCAGCCGTAGCATCGGCCAAGAGCTGGGCATGAGTCAACAAACCGTTATAAACCATTTGAAGAAGCTTGGATTCAAAAAGAAGCTCGATGTATGGGTGCCACACGACTTGACGCAAAGAAACATTTTTGCCCGTATGGATGCATGCGAATCGCTTCTGAATCGCAACAAAATCGACCCGTTTTTGAAGCGGATGGTGACTGGCGATGAAAAGTGGGTCACTTACGACAACGTGAAGCGCAAACGGTCGTGGTCGAAAAGCGGTGAAGCTGCCCAGACGGTGGCCAAGCCTGGATTGACGGCCAGGAAGGTTCTTCTGTGTGTTTGGTGGGATTGGCAGGGAATCATCCACTATGAGCTGCTCCCCTATGGCCAAACGCTCAATTCGGACCTGTACTGCCAACAACTGGACCGCTTGAATGCAGCACTCATGCAGAAGAGGCCATCTTTGATCAACAGAGGCCGAATTGTCTTCCATCAGGACAACGCCAGGCCATACACACATCTTTGGTGACGCGCCAGAAGCTCTGGGAGCTCGGATGGGAGGTTCTTTTGCATCCACCGTATAGTCCGGATCTCGCACCAAGTGATTACCACCTATTTCTGTCCATGGCGAACGAGCTTGGTAGTCGGAAGTTGGCCACAAGAGAGTCCTGTGAAAATTGGCTCTCCGAGTTTATTGCCAATAGGGAAGCGAGCTTCTATAAGAGGGGCATTATGAAGTTGGCATCTCGTTGGGAACTCGTCATCGAACAAAACGGCGCATATTTGACTTAAATCGCATTATTATAACCAATTTAATGAACAATTGAAAATTCAATAAAAATACCGCAAGACTTTTTTGACAACCTTATATAATGTATTAAAAAAATTCATGTACCAGTTTCGTACACTACCTCTCGCACGCGCTCTTCCCTTTGGTTTACGAAAAGCTTGTCTAATTTGAAGAATATAAAATGTCGCCTGTATAAAAAATTTAAGAAATCCGGTTCTCAGTTAGATTTCTCTAGATATTCAGTGGCCCAGAATGATACAGGGCAGAATGCTACAATAATTATCTGCTTAGCTGCAAGATAAGCTTTCAGCAAAACCCGAAAAAGTTCTATAACTTCGTTAACTCCAAACGCAAATCTTTTCAGTTTACTCCATCGCTTTCGCTCGATAATGTGACTGCTAGTAATGATGCTGACATCGCCAATTTATTCGCAGCATTTTTTCAGTGTTGCTATTCCGTTTCCTCGACTAGTTTTGGTACCATTAATCCGTATCCCTTTCCTATTACCCACTCTGACAGCACCCATCCACCTATTTTGGAATTTAAGTGTCTCCTTTCGGGTATTCGTTCGATTAAAACATCATATACTCCTGGACCTGACAATGTACCAAGCTGTGTGCTTAAAAATTGTGCAAGTTCTGTATGCTTCCCGTCTTTTATGCTTTGAGCTAGGTGAGTTTCTCAACGATTGGTGGGAATGTTTTGTCATTCGTATTCATAAAAAAGGATCTAAATCGTCAGTAACAAATTACAGGTGTATCTCAAAACTATTTGATATTCCTAAACTTTTTGAATTGCTTATAGCCTCTCTGTATAAAATAATACATTTAATCAGCACGGTTGTAGATTTTGATTTGTACTGACTCGCTCAGTGTTTCAGATCGCTCAGATTTGTAAAATAGCTGCGTGTGTATAAATATAAAAATGCATTCGTGAGAGGAATACACATTGCCTAACACGATGCATATTAAGTGGTGGGAACCGGGTGACCTCTTCAAGTGGTTCCCATGGTTAATCCTTTTCAAGTGGTGTGTCTGCTGGGCTGATCCTTGTCACTGCCGCTTTTAATATTTAATGCTATTACAAAAAGTGGCACGTTTATGACATAGGCGACAAAGGCTAAATAGTTAATGTTACAAAGAATGATACGTTTATGATATGTAACGCAACGTAAGGATCGTGGTCGAGTATCATGTTCAAGTTTGAACACTTTCAAATACAGTACTCCTGTCGCTCAATTATTTTGCAATCTCGGCACGGCTTTGAGTTTACTTCTATTGTGAATAGGGGTTTTATTAATAAACTACAGACAGATGTAATTTATACTGATTTTAGCAAGGCTTTTGACCGTGTCAATCATGATCTCCTCCTCACAAATTGTATCTGATTGGTTTTCCTTTAAACCTTCTTAACTGTCCGTTTCAATTCGTCGCTTTCTGAATATCTTCTGAATATCTTGTAACTTTACTTTTTAATCTGTTCATTAACGACAACCCTCACGTCCTGCTTCACTCGCATGCTTTGATGTACGCTGATGATCTAAAACTCTGCTTGTCCTACAAGGACCCAATGTCTACTTTCTTTCTTCAATTGGACTTAAATTCTCTGCATACATGGTGTTCGGTTAATTCCCTCCCACTAAACGCTGAAAAGTGTAAATGTATGACTTTTCATCGAACACAGCCGTATTTATACGACTTTTCGATTGATGACAATCCTCTTGAACGCATTTACGAGGTTGATGATTTGGGCGTCCGCTTTGTCCCCAAGTTAAGCTTTAATAGACATATCTGTGTCATCTCTAATAAAGCTATGGGTGTTCTTGGGATTATCAAAAGATGGTCCAAGGAATTTAACGATTCGTATCTCACAAAACATTGATACGCCTCTGTAGTTCGACCAATACTTGAATACCAAAAATATCAGGACCAACTTGAATCGGTACAAAAACAGTTTTAAATTTTTGCCCTCCGTGGCCTCAACTGGTGATCCCACCATCCATCTTCAATCTTACGAACATCGACTACTCTTAATCGATCTTCCAATCTCTTAAGAACCTCAGTTCGTGCCATTGCACACTGGGCCAGATTTCAGTTTAAAATGTAGTTAGACAATTGCAACTTGGCAAATTTGATAGACCTCAAGTGTGTAATAATTGGGCAAAGTTGTACAACATTCCGACCACGCCCACTCTTACCGCCCACATTAGATAAAGGCCCTAATCTGGTGTAGGCGGCTGAATTTGAAATGTTGTTTTAAACTAATAGAAATCAATCGTGAAAAGATTTTTTAATTCTGTTTTTTGTATGTGTTTGTACTATCTATTAAAAAAATTTAAATTGTGTCAATACGAGGGCTGTTTAAGAAGTTCTCTGCCTCCAAAGTAGGGTCTTCTAAATAAATTTTTTTTTTTTAGTTTTATGTGATTTTAATAATGTGTATTCAAACTTTAAATTCATTAAATTTTAAATTTAACATTTAATTTAAATTTAAACTTATTAAAATAAAACCAGTAGTATTCATATTTTTTCTCGGCATAAACAAATTAAATGTCACACTTAAACTTATTCTTCTGAGCTTACAAAAATAGAGAAAATTATATATATATAAACCGTATCCACGCGTGGAGTGGACTTATGCCATATTGTAAGCTTCTAGTTTTTGGCTTGAATAAAGGTGAACAAATATTGGTAGTCTCCATAAAAGTTTCGAGCTGGCACCACAAATTGGACACAATTGGCAAGATTTTGTTCCTGTTATTATGCTTAAAACCTTACCGTCTATCAAGGTCACTCAAGTTACCACGATATTTCTCTCACCTAAAATTGTACATAATAAAACAAGAAAGAAAGTCGGTCAAGCCCGACTATAACATACTCTGTACCCTTAACGTCGCAGCTCGCATTTGCTCACGAGTTATACGCGCTCATCTCTAAGTTTCACTCTCTCTCTCTCTCTCTCTCTCTCTCATTAAGATTGCCGTTCAATAGAATGCTGTGGTGATGGGTGGGGGGTGTTTACTGGCCGTTTTTTGCTCATAACTTGAGTATCGTTCATCCGATCTTTATCATTCCTTCAGCAAATCGATAAATAATTTTGTTTACAAGGTATCTCTAGAAGGAACAAACGATCTATCTCCAAAACTGTAGGAGATATGAAGTTTTTTCCAAATTGCGGGGGCGGGAGGGGGCGTGGCAAAAATTGAAAATAAACTTGATCTGCCTGCAAGTATAAGAAATATATGTCCCATACATGTCAAACCTCTATCTCTTACCATCTCTGAGATCTCTTCGTTCATACGGACAGACAGACGGACGGACGGACGGACGGACGGACGGACAGACGGACAGACGGACAGACGGACAGACGGACATGGCTATATCGAATCGGCTGTTGATGCTGATCAAGAATATATATACTTTATAGGGTCGGAAACGATTCCTTCTCCCTCTTACATACTTTTGCACAAACTTAATATACTCTATGTACCTTCGGTACAGAGTATAAAAAGGGGACAAATTTTGTATTTGAGCGTCCAAATTTTTTTTCTCTGAAAGAATATGTTCCTTGGTTTCCTTAACAAATTCTAGCTTAAGGGGCCTACAAAACCTGATAGACTGAGAAGTTGGATTAAGCCACAAAACAGTTTTAAGATCATCAATTAGTTTTAGTGGTATTATGGTTGTGACGAATAAGGATTGATCAATGGAATGTGGTTCGCCATCTATAAATCTCTGTTTATATATACTTTGTCCAGTCGTCCTGTCGAATCCATAACTTGCGATTAGCTTTACATTTTTTATATTTGGATACTGCTTGAATACTTCTTCTTGGGAAAGGATGATGCGGCCAATAGTGTGATCCAACAGGTTTTGTATAGAGACTTCAGCTGATGTTTCGGTTATAGTGACTCCATGGGGTCTGCATTTATGTTTTGCCTCTCTAACTTTGTTGTAACTCGGATGCAAATCGCAAGATCGACTTTTATTTAACTCCCGAATGTTGTTATATTGACTTTTAGTCAAAGAATTTTGGAGTAAAAATGCTACCGCCTCATCCGGAGTTAAAGGTACTGGTATAGAACAATGTTTTTTCGGCTCATGAGAATTACACAAATTCGTTCTCAACGCAAGTGCCTTATCTTTTTCATCCGGATTTTCCGCTGAAAGTGCTGCCGCATGTACAAGAAGATTTGTATTGTTTTCTTGCTTGTCTGCGAGATCAGATGCCAATTTCCTCTTCAGTCGTGATCCACCGTTGTTGTATGCCACACGTGGACGTCCCACTGGATTCATAGTTGATGTGCTACGAATACCATGCTCGACGATGGCCATTTTAAATTTCTTGCCTTGAATGTTTGAACATTTCGAGCGATCTTTGCCAACCTTTTCTTCAAGTAAATCTCAAAGTTTTTAATTTTTGTGTCAATTTCGTTTCTCTTGTCTGTGCTCACTGCATGCTCCTCAAAATCCAGCTTGAAATTGCACGGGCATTTCGGTTGTTTTCAACCCATACATCAAACAGCGTTGCATGGTTGAACTCAAACTTAACTGCAAATATCAAGAGAGTGTGCGCAAAGCCGCAAAAAGCATTAATAACACGATGACAAATACACTTTAAGGAGTTTGACCTCATATTTACTTTTTGTCAGAAATTGTCAGAAAGTTAGTTTATACTCCACAATTCACGGGCACGTTGGTTAGGTGTTTTTTCTATATAAGGACATAACAAATCGATAAATAGAACAACATTTAACAAGAACAACACACAATTTGTTTGAAAATTCACATTCTACATACCTTTACCTTTAATTTCCATATTTTACATTCAATTTTTATTCACGGGTTGATGAATGACACAAGCTTACAGTAGAGTGACAGTTTCTCGTTATTTTTACCACAACAAGCAGCTGACCGAACACTTGACTTTGCAGCCCTGCGAAAAATCCGGGGATGCATTGATAGCAAAACGCTTAGTGTATTTAATATACTTAGTGTATGCTTTTTAAGAATATTTAATTAAAATCACGATTTGTGTTCATAAAAATTTCGAATTTATGCCGCCCAAACTGAAATCTGGCCCAGTGTGCATTGTGTGCTTTTCATTCACAAACTCTTATCAGGTGATATTGACTCTTGCGCTCTGTTAAGCCAAATAAATCTTAATGGTCCTTTGCGTCTTACCAGAAATTTCTCTCCGATCTATCTACCTTGCCTTGGCTAACAAATTTTGCTAACTATGAACCTTTCCGAAATTTGTGTCTTTTTCTACTTGGTTTGGAAAAATACAGAATCAACCGACTTCTGACAATGTTTGAAATTGATTTTATCTTACACAAGAAAGAATCTGAAACTTGAGCTCGAAATGGAAATAATTATTTAGTCCTAAAGGATGGTTTCAAGAACGCAAGTAACTAAATTTTTATGTCGAACTTTTTATGAATGGAAGCACTTTTGAAATCTTGTGAAATCTGAATGTTTTTGAATGAAGTATTGTGCCGAACTATATTTGTATCTCATTTGGAAACCAGCCTCAAAAGAATCTCCACTTCAAGCCCAACCAGCGAACATTTTTTTTGTCATTTGTTTATCCACCTGTGATACAAATTTTCGGTTGGCTAAGCCGACAATATTTCTATCAGAATTTAGTTTGATAAGTTTTGATACAAAAATATACTTAATATTTTATTCACTACTGAAAGACCATAACTAAGTCATTGAGTGCTTCGACTTTCATTAGTTCCCATGACTTTTTAAGCCACATATTTTTAACACATTCATTTAAAAGTAAACAATATCCAATCCAGTCAACCCGCACAATTATACCTACTACACCGCAAAGCTTAATAATTCATACAATTTTATGTAGGTTTCGTTAAACAAACTGCTCACATATTGTCGCCCGAGAAAAATTATGGAAGCTCTTGCTGTAAAAGGCAAACAGATTGCACCCAGCGAATGCAAAATCATCTTATAGATATTCCTAACCATGTTGGCGTTATAATTTTACACTTTTTGCTTATACAAATAAAAATCAATTTGCTTTAATTGATGTGTCTCATGGCCAATTGAATACAATGCTAAAGCTCTGCGGTTTGGTAGAAGAAAACAGAAAAAAAAAAGAAACGGAAAACCAGTTGAAGTATTTCCTCTGGGACTTTGTTTATGTTGGTCAACTTTTCACGGTCTGCGAAATTTGCAATCTGTTTACATAAGCTTGCGGGCTGTTTTGTATGTTTGATTGTTGTGGATGGCCCATTTATGTGGCTTAATTGGCTTACAAGTTGTTTCTTCCGGTTAAATGTTGTTTGAGTGGCAAGAAACAGCTGGCAAATGTTTAAAAGTTAAAGCTGAGTTCAAGACTTGGCTATAAAAAGCTTAAAGTTTATAAAAGGCAGGTAAAGTGAGGCATACTTTAAAGAGCTTTGTATGAAACGTAATTGTTTGCACATTTATGGGTGCAATGTAAAATATTTATGACAATTTTTAAAGCCCCACTGTTTGAAGTTGGTATCCGCTTACATATTTTTGCAGACCAATCAAGATTTGACAGCTGAAAACATTATTAAGCAGCCAAGGAGACAACCTGTTGGTTGCCTGCCTTGAGTCCGTTGGACATACAGATGACGCTGTATGAACCGTCATTGGCATTCATTGACGGTTTGATTTGTATGGGCCAGCAAACGTCTTTTCAAAGGCGACGTTAGTGCAGCCGTAATTGTCAATGGGCCATGATAACGTGCATGATGACATGTACAAATAAATGTTTCAACAGGACGGCGCCACAGCTTTGTTTTTCAGCAAAATCGAGTTTGAAATGTTAAACTTTTTAACATATACCAGCCTAAGAGTATGCAATTTTTTATAATTTTTCAGATTTCCAGGGAAAAAATTTGTGATTCTATTATATTAGACTATCTGGAGTTATGCAACTACCAAGAAGCACCTAACATTCTGCCAGTTTAATGCAAGCATGCGTGGCCCAGATGCATATACCTCAGTTCCAATTATTAATAGCTTTGCGAGTAGGAAAATCCCGAATCTCGTACCCAGAAGCCATTCCAAACTGTTAGCCTTGGCTTAGCGAAACCTAAACGCGCCTAATTTTACCACATTAAGAGAGATCAAGATAAGACCTGTCCCATATTATGCCCATGTACCTGACAGATTGCTAATACTCAGTCTTGTGGCATGACGGAGTTATTCAGCTCTTTGGTTTGAGAGCGTGCTGCCTTTATTCGCAAAGGAGCACTAAAAAGCTAGAAACTCCCATCAGGAAAAGCGATCTTACTATCAACATTGACGATTCGAAGCTTGTGTCCCAGCTCTCTTTTCGTCTACCGAACTGGTGTAGCGATTTTAAGGCAGAGATTGACACCGTCTGGCAAGCGGCTGGACTGAATCCCAAGGAAGACACGTATAACAATTCTAGTTAATATTTATCGACAATCAAGCTGCCATTAAGCCTTTGTCGTCAATCGCCACAATTAGCAACTGAGTTCCCCGAAACAAATCCAACAGCATTCCATCACTCTCCTCTGTGTACCTGGCCACACCGGCATACCAGGCAACGAGGCAGCGGACAAGTGTGCAAGAAACGGATCAGCGGACATTACGAACATACAAAGACCCCTGCAGGAAATTATGGCATAAGTACTACGGAAAACCAGAACTAGGGCAGAACGACAATGATACGAAGGGAGTCTTAAAGAGACACTGCACCATAGGTCATACACTAAAAAAAACGAGAAGGCCAAGCTTCGTCTGAGCCGATGTTTTTATACCCTTGCAAATGCTGTTTTTGAAATGTCAGAGTTTAAGAACGCTTACATAAAAATCCAAAATGTTTCTAACTAAAATCCATTTTCCGACAGATAAACATCTGATTTCGACCAAATTTCGCGAATCTTTTTGAAAACATATCAAAATAAAAAAAACGCCGAGTTTAAGAACGATAAAATTTAAAACAAAAAAGTTATTCTCAGACTCATTTTCCGACCGATCGGTCCTATGGCAGCCTTAAGATATAGTCGTCCGATTTCGACCAAATTTTGCGAATATCTTTGAAGGCATACAGAATTAATAATCAGTGAGTTTAAAGAGTTAAAGAGGACCGATCGGTCCTATGGCAACCATAAGTTATAGTCACCCGATGTCGATCAACTTTTTCAAATTAGTTTGAAAGCGTTTAATATTAAGAATCACCGACCTTAAGAACGATTTACTTGAAAACAAAAAAGTTATTTTCAAAAAGACTTATTTTCCGACCGATTGGTCCTAAGGCAGCTATAAGATATAGTCATCCGATTTCAACCAAATTTTGTAAATCTGTTTGAAAGCATATAATATTATTAATGGACGAGTTTGGGGACACTTACATTGAAAACAAAAAAGTTTTGTTCAGTAGGACCAAAATTTACAAATCTGTCTGAAAGCCTATAATATTATATAATATTAATAATGGCCGAGTTTAAGGACGCTAACGTTGAAAACAAAAAAGTTTTTCTCACTAAGACCCATTTTTTGACCGATGGATCCTTTGGCAGCTACAAGATATAGTCATCCGATCCGGTCGGTTCCGTTATATAAGCAGCGTGCAGTAAAAAGAAGACTCTGTGCAAAATTTCAACTCGATAGCTTTAAAGCTTTTAGCTTTATGGGGTCGGAAATGAATATTTCTATGCGTTGCAAACTTCTGGGCATACCCTTTGTAAGGGTATAAAAATAACTCTAAAAGCTAGGTTGAAAATCGTAGAATTTGAGAAAATCTATTTTTTAAGAATCTTTCAATCTGGAACAAAAAAGTGTATAATACTTTGATGTGCGACTAAAAACAAGTTTTATCATCTTTCAACTTATCAACCCTTCCACAGTTTTTTATAAAGCTTTAGCTAAAACAAGAAAGAAAGTCGGTCAAGCCCGACTGTAATATACTATTTTCTTTCTTTATCGTCATAACTTGACCAATAGATGACGCCACTACTTGATTTTCAAAACTGACCAATAGATGGCACCACTACCGATCTTTTGATCTTAACATGAGTACATTCTTTTGCTTATAACTTGAGTATAGTTCATCCGATCTTTATCTGACTTTGGTAAATCGATAAATAATCTTGATAACTAAATATCTCTAGAAGGTACAAACCATCTATCTACAAATAGGGAATAAAGAAAATAAACTTGATACGCCTGCTAGTATAAGAAATATATTTCCCATATACGTAAAAACCTATATATCTTACCATCTGTGAGATCTATTCGTTCATACGGACGGCTGTTGATGCTGATCAAGAATATTTATACTTTATAGAGTCGGAAATGATTCCTTCTCTCTATTACATACTTTTGCACAAACTTTATATACTCTGCGTACCCTTGGTGCGGAGTAAAAAAATACAATCTTCTTTGCTTTTTATAAAAGGCTTCAGCCTGACTGATTGACCGGTGACTGCCGGACAGCCCAAACCATAAAAGATACAAAGCTGAATTTTTCACAATATTTTTATTTTATGCTTAAGAAGAGTACTAAGATCAGTTTTGGAAAATTCTGTCGTGAGCTGTATGATAATATCAATCTTCCAAAAAACTCATCCCTATGGGTGGAAAATGTATGGTCAATGTTGGGAAAATTTGTCTAAAAATCCAATAATGATTACGAAAGGTAAAATGGAAGCTCGGCTTATAGTCCGCCTTCCTGTTATCAAGCATGGTTTGTATAGTTTTTGAACAGGGAATGTTAAAGCCACAAACAGGTCCCTGATAGATTTCTTTTCAATTTGGCAGAGTGCGGCTGCATAATAATTGCAGAATTACACAATTCATTTCAAAAATGAAAGACCCCTCAATCAGAAATTTAAGATTCTAAACATTCTCAAAAAACATTGACAATTCGAAGAGTTTATACTTTTATTATCTCTGGCTTTTAAAGCATTCCTCTTTTCCGTGGTCTCTTCGGCCACCAATTTGGACAGGCGACTGACTTGCGTCTTCAAGGCCAATTGACCACTCCAAGAGCTTTTGATAACTGATAACTCCAAATGTGCCTCTTCGCTTGTGTTGATGTATCATAGCCTGCACCTACTGCTCGGCATTCAATTTGGCCAGAGCTTCCAAACTCGATTCCTCTACAATTTTTAAACGATTCTCCTCTTCCACAGCCTTCAAAGTGGTGGTCGAATAATTCCTCTCCTGTTGCAAGGCGCTTTCTAATTCATCAAGCACATCCTCGGCTGTGGATTCGCGGGGTCTCAGACGTTCTACCTCTTCTTTGAGATTTTCGATTTGGTGAAAATGCTGACGCAAGGAGCTCATGCAATCCATTGCCTCCTGTTCACGGAAACTGAGCAGACTCTTCAACTTGTCAATTTCCAATTGTTGCAGATTTTGTATCTTCTCCTGATCCTCACAACAAATATCCTTTTGGGTTTGGGCCTCGCGCACACTTTCCAATAGGATTTCATTTGTCTTATCCACACGCATTTTCTTCTCTTGCAGCGCACAGTGGGGTATTTGACCCCTAAACTGTAGATTAATTCACACAGGCTTTAGACAGACTGCCCTATATTTTTTTTCATTCAGTACATACATATAAACTAAAAATAATTACTTTTGCTTAGTGTAATTTTATTTATTTTTTTTTTTTTTTTGGAAATTTTTATTGTTAGGATCACTGACTTTTTTCGATTAAAAAATCATGTTCTAAAATACTAAAGAAATTTTTAAAATCTTAAATTCGTATAACCTTTTGGTTTAAAACGAGTGCTCGAACAGGGTGCTCCGAATTCAGGGTGCTTTGAAATACGTTACCAAAGTTAAATTTCAAATCCAGAACATGAATTTAATTTTTTGTTTGTTTTGTTTTTTCCTGCTGTAATTAAATTTTTATTAAACTTAAAAATTAACTTCATTTCATGCTTTCACTAACTATAACTAATATAACATACTTTGAACTTTAGTTAGACTTTTACTCTGATCTCTTTTTCTCTACTCTTTTTTCTAGCGAAATGCTCCCTATACTTTTTAAAGTCCTTGTTGCGAGCTTCTTCCGATAATTGGCCAATCGGTAATAGAGCATGTTCAATGATCTCTAGACAATTATTTAAAATTTATGCACCGTGGGAGGCATGTAATACCACGGATACAATTCCACATAATACCTAGCTGTGTTGTACGAAAATTTTCGGTACTTTTCTTTGTCTACCTCATGACCGGAGCAACAGCAATCATTATGATGTAGATTTTTTAAATCAACTTGACATCAACTCCCGTTATTTTTGCAGAAAGTTCTGCATTTTGAAAAAATCGACGTGCGGTATAACAAATTCGGTCTTAGACTGATCCACAATTAAGCCAGCTTCCTTCTTAAATGCTTCTTGGATTTTTGTCTTTGTGTCTAAAACAATTTGTTTATCTTCAGTCGATCCTGCTTGCCATTTTTTTATTGACAACTTATAAGACAAATGCAAAAGTCAAAGAATCGTATCCAACCATGTAGAATGAATAATCCGAATTCTTAGTTCTCTGTTGTAATATCCTTTTTTATCATTTCATCAATATTGTTGAAGTTCTTACTCGTAGAGCCGCATATTAAACATTTTTGGGTCGATGTCGTTTCTGTTAAGGCGTTGCATACTTTACCATCAATCATTGACAGTATTAAGTTGTGATTAACCTCCATAAGTTTATGTCCAAACATTACAGGAGAGTTATTAAGATTTATTATTTCTTCCACCACCCTATGCCTTTCCTGTCGTGACGTGTCTGTAGTTTCTTTAACAAAATTGATTTTCAAAGGTCGGCAAAACCGAGTAGATGATGTTTGAGGATTTTGCCAAATCACTTTGTTTCCATATACTAGTCTTAAAGGAACGATGGACGTTATAAAAACAAAAGAATCACTAGCTTCCGAATCGTAGAATGCTTGCTCTATTAAAAGCCTTTTAAACAATTGACATTTAAAAAAAAAAATTTTTTGCTTTCGATTTTGGAACTTTGAACTCAAATATCTCGCTTGGCGCAAAGAGGCGCAAGACCTCTTACGGGTCAAAATGAAGGTGGATGCTTATAGTTTTTTTTTTTTTTTAAATTTATCGGTGGCGGCCATTGGCTTCAAAATTATATGTCAAGAAAAAGCCAAATAAACATACTTTTGATAGACTTTTAGAAAAAATATTTTTCTACTTGCCATTTTGACTTGGCATTACTGAATTATTTCAAATTAAAAAAAACATTGAATTAATCTACAGTTTAGGGGTAAAATACCCCACTGTGCAGCGGCTGTAGGGATTAGTGAGCTCATTGGAGAGCTCATTGCACTGACCGCCAAATTGTTCCGACTGTGCAAAGAGGCTTTTACAATTTTCCTACTTCAGCTCCCAGCGATTAGCTCTAAACTCATTTTCATAATATAATATAAAAAACGATTTTTTTTTAATTTTGGAAAAATGTCCGGAAAACTGATGAATTTTTTTGTCAATCATCCGATGTGGTTTAGACTCACCTTTAAAGATCTAGTATTTGAAAATTCAACAATAACTGCATACCAATCTTTCGGAAAACTCACTTCTCTGGGTGGAAAATAAATGGTTAAGGTTGTTTATGGAGAGTTTAGTTTTCGAGCGATATTCTCACTTTTAAAACTGTTGTATGAAACTCTTTTGATTTTTATTCGATTATCTTCAAACCTATTTGGAAAGCTTCATATAACAATACATTTCCAAAGATACACATACAAACCTATGAAATAAAGGACTATCGAATTGAGAAAAAATACATCTACAATCTCGGTTTCGAAACTATAATCTTGTAATTAAGATGGATGTATCAGGATGGACAACGACTTCTGTCGTAGCTGTGCGAATGAGGAGTGTATAGAAAGCACAAAAATGTTCTTTGTAACTGCCCTGCACTTACTCGAAAACCCATACAGTAACTGGGAAAACCATCCTTCTAGATGTCCCTATTGGACTTGGCTGGTTTAAAGGACCTAGATGGTTTAAATAGACTTTTCAAAGTACCTTACCACAAATAATAATTTTTTTCAGCCCAGACTCCCAACCTCACTTGCATTTACAAACTCAACTACCCTTGCGTATACTTCATCCATACCCCAACATATTACTCATACATCATGTTGTTTTTCTTACAACTTGAACTTATTCTCTAGATCCATATCGATTTGTTTTAACAAGACACAGCTAATCTGTGTACAAGCCACCACTTTGGTATTAGCAAATCGTTTAATTTACAAATAAATTGAATTTCGATGTGATCTTAATAACTTTTAATAGTTTCTGTAATTACAACCAATTGCACACCCATGAAATGAATTGAAATGATAAAACCAGATTTCTGTCGCTCTTCTTGGCCACGCAAGATTTGTAGCTACCATTGCCCAATCCCATTTGGTAGACGGTTGTTGACTTGGCTACCAACGAGACGCGTCTTCTTAGATATTATGATTGTGGCTCAAGGTTATTTCTCTCTGTGTATTGGCCAAGAACTGGTGGTCAAGCCACAATTCTATCTCGTCTACCGGTTAACTTTGCATAAATCTCAGATTAGATCGGTCAATAAGTGCATATCTATTTGAGTTATGAGCTGCATTTGCCACACACACTTAAAGTGAAGACGTAGAGGTTGCATCAGAGTCTGCGCGGGCTAACTGGAACTTGCACAATTCCAACTCATTTGGGCGCATTAAAATTGAATTAAAATTGTTGACATTTTGTGTGGCCAAACGAAAGTGACAATTAAAACTCCTTCTTTTTGTTTTTTGCGTTTTGTTTTGTTTTGACGCGGCTGCATTTCCTCAAGAGATTGCTCAGTAGCCCAGCCTAAAAGAGCCTCAAGCCAGAGCTGAATACCAGAGACGGAGCCTCAATTAAAGTCAACGCCGGCAGCCTGGTTGAACTCCTATCTATATATGTAATACATATGGGGGGGTATATATGTATGCTTCAGTTGTATATATGGCGCCGGCACAGGTTGCCAAAGTGGACAATTTAATGTGGCTGTCATGTTAAATGCCAAGCCAATAATTTAAGCCTCATTTTTTCGTGGCTATGAAATGGTTAGCTGGGTGGCAACACTATTTTAAAGAAATCCGAAAAACTGTTTCATGAAAGCTAAATTATATAAATTGAAAATGATTATGTGAGTATTTAAGCATTGAAAAGGTTTTTGGGAATTCTGACATACACTTGAAGAAATAACTGTGCGAGTTCTGGTAAGATCGGTAGGGAATTTAAGACATTGTGTGCTTGAAATTTTTTGTTATGTTTGGTAGGTTAAGTAAGAAATTAACAAAAATTTACAAATCAAGTATTTTTCGTCCTTAAAGTAAATTAAACAATTTTAAGAGTGTGATGCTTGCTGGCTCGAGGTCAAAAAGAAAACTCATATGTTGATTTGAGGAAACAAATCAACATATGAATTTTCTTCTTGACCTCGAGCCAGCAAGCATCACACTCTTACAATTAGAAAGGTAGCTAACCAACAACTTCATTAAAAAATTTTAGCAAACGCTTTCCTAACGCGTGTACAAAGCAAAACTGTAAAGTGTGAACTTTTTTACATTCTTTTCACTTAAGCAGATGGTTATTGGAGTAGCGACCCTATTTCGGTCACTTCCACCTTCTGTCCCACAATCTCTACCCTATTAACATCTTAATCAAAATTCCACAAATTCTAAAAACTCGTAGCTCAAATACTAATTCTCTTCCTGTTGGTTTCAAAGAATCATAGATGGTGTTCTGGTAAGAGAACTATCAAAATTCATCACCCAAACAATTTTGATAGTCAAAAATAATTTTGGAAATGTACACAACATTATTTTTCTGTATAAGTTTCATCAAATTAAAAAAAATGTGGGTGTCATAGGACTCCCGGTATGACCGAAGCTCTTTTCGATGATATATTTGATTGCAAATTTAGATACTGGCGAAAATAACTTTTTTTGGATTCGTTTGGATAAACTCAATTTTGGACTATGATTTCTGAAATATAAGAAAGAAATATATTTTTGCGTGGGAATGATAGGAAAATCATTTTTTTAAGGGCTTAAACAGATTTGTAATTAAGATTAGGAACTGAAGTGGGAATTTGCGTTTCTGGTAGGTTTATTTCATCAACCATGGGCATAAAATTCCGGTTTCGCTTCTTAATTCTTTGTTAAGGGAGGCAAGCAGATTCGATTTTTACTCTTAGGCTACTGTTAACTCACTGTTAATCCACTGTTAACCCACTGTTAACATACTGTTCCCCCCCTTCCCACTTCTTCCCGCCTAATTTATGGAATTTCTGTATATGCATTTAAGCGACCTGTTTTGATATCAGTCAAAGTTTACTACTTTACAACTTTAATTATTATAATTCAATAATCAACAGAGATTAATTATTTTTACAACTCTTGTTAAAAACCTTCGAAAATATATTGCATAACTTTCGGCTGGAATTTTACACAACTGGAATCCCCAAGGGTTTGTTCGCCAAGTCATAAGCGAAATTTATAAGTCGTTGAAGTGTGAAAAGCAACAAGTCTGCTGATGAGAGAATTGTGGAGATCCTTGAAACTGTGCTGTAGGGACATACCATTGTTATTCCCAAATGATGTAATTAATCTCTGTTGATGTGTGTGGATATTGGTTATTAGATTTTATTTAATCGTTTACCTTGAGCCGGCAAAAACAAACTCTGGCTTTATGTTATTTATTCAAAGCACTTAAAACATTAATAAACGGTCTAACATCAAGTATTTTTATAAAACAGTCAAACAACAACTCACCCAAAAAAGTGCCTTTTCGCCCTAATTTTTAGAAAATCGCCCTAAAAGAAGGGCCAAAGGCCCTTATTCTTAAGAAAATTTTTCTCAAAATAAAATAGAAATTGTGTTCTAATTTTCAGGGCAATTTTTCTAAAAAAAAAAAACAAGAAAGAAAGTCGGTCAAGCCCGACTATAACATACTCTGTACCCTTACACTCGCATTTGGTCAGGAGTCAAACGGCCAGTTAACACCCCGCGCACAACGCGTTGCGCTCTCTAAGTTTCTGGCTGGCGTTGGTTTTTATTTGATTTTTTATTGTTTTAATTTGTTTTTTTTTTTACTTTACTGGGTTTCGAACTCGGGACCTCCCAACACGCGGACGGACGCCTTAGCCCACTCAGCTATTTGCCTTAAGCTAGATGTAATTAATTGTTGCGTCAAAACCAAAGTTAAGAAAGTACGCGGTTGGGCGAGACCTGGGATCAAGTCACCGAAGCAGCACTATTTCTTTTTTATTTTTACATTTTTTTAGAAAAACTTTCTTAAAAATAGGGTTTATTTTCTCAATTTTATGGCAAAATACCCTACATTTATAACAAATATTTTCTAAAATCAAAGGCGAAATTACCCTAAAAACGAGAAGGCCAAGCTAACTTCGTCTGTGCCGAAGTTTTTATACCCTTGCAAATGCAAATGTCACAGTTTAAGAACGCTTACATAAAAATCAAAAAATTTTGTAACTAAAACCTATTTTCCGACAGATAAACGTCTGAAAAAAGTTTTTCTCCTTAAGACTCAATTTCCGACCGATCGGCCCTATGGCAGCTTTAAGATATAGTCATCCGATTTCGGCCCAATTTTGCGAATCTATTTGAAAGCAAATAAAATAAGTCATCAGCGAGTTTAAGGACGCTAACAAAACTAAACAAAAAAATTTTTTACCAAGACTCATGTTCGACCGATCGGTCCTATGGCAACCATAAGATATAGTCACCCGATGTCGATCAACTTTTTCAAATTAGTTTGAAAGCGTTTAATATTAATAATCACCGACCTTAAGAACGATTTACTTAAAAACAAAAAAGTTTTTTTTCACTAAGACCCATTTTCCGACCGATCGGTCCTATGGCAGCTATAAGATATAGTCATCCGATTTTGACCAAAATTTGCAAATCTGTTTGAAAGCATATAATATTATTAATGACCGAGTTTAATCACGTTAACATTGAAAACAAAAAAGTTTTTTTCACTAAGACCCATTTTTTGACCGATGGTTCCTATGGCAGCTATAAGATATAGTCATCCGATCCGGTCGGAAGAAGACTCTGTGCAAAATTTCAGCTCGATAGCTTTAAAACTGAGAGACTAGTTTGCGTAGAAACAGACGGACAGACAGACAGACTGACGGACAGACAGACAGACGGACGGACAAAGCTTAATGAACTCAGCTCGTCCCCCTGATCAAGAATATATATAGTTTGTGGGGTCGGAAATGAATATTTCTATGCCTTGCAAAGGGTATTATAATTTTGCCCAGAAGTTTGCAACGCATAGAAATATTCTTTTCCGACCCCATAAACTATATATATTCTTGATCAGGGCGACGAGCTGAATCGATTGAGCTTTGTCCGTCCGTCTGTCTGTCCGTCTGTCTGTCTGTCCGTCTGTTTCTACGCAAACTAGTCTTCAGTACCTTGGCTTTGGTTGATGGGCAAACCTGCTCCAGCGGTAGCCGTTAATCGTTCAAAAAGTCAACACGATCACTATGAGACGCGCAAAAGTTGCTCGACTCCTAGGATCAAGTTTTCCATATACGGATACCGCGGTTAAATACCTTGGCTTGTCTCTGGACCGCCGCTTGACCAGGAAAGTCTATGTGACTCGGACAGCAGCTACGGTTGCAGCCTCGTTGTGGTATTTCGTTGCGATCCAAAATCCTTGATCATCTTGCTTTGCTGGACCAGGGGATCCCGGTATGGGGTACGGAATGCTCCACTGCCCTCAATAAACTAGAGTCTTTTATGTGAGGTCCCTGGCATGTGTGCATACAACTAAATACCACAATTTGGACGCTTGCCATTATGATCCCAATTCAAAATGTATGCATCCTGACTGACTGGTGGCCCATTCTCATAGACTTGCATCTGATCTGGCGACAAACAGGCTCAACTTACGACATCCCATCGACCTTTGTGTCCATGGAAGGCATCTCTCAGGCCGCCTCAACAATTTGGCATAAGTGTCTCCTTGGCTACATCCCCTACCAATCTCTGCACTCTGCTGGTTCCCCAGCATAACAAAAACAAAGAAGCATTCCCCCCAAATTTTCAGTCATCACGTCCAAAATAATTGTAAGCAATATATTCCTGAGCTGTTTATCAGCTGTTCTCTCGATCCGCACGCGCTATCGATAGGCCAACTATCGATAAGAAACTGTGGGTTTCGTTCATGTTGCTGGATACTCAAGCAACGAAAAGGTAAACTACAAATTCCTGGCACAGTTTTTTTTATATGAAGTTTGGCAGGAATTTTTAGTTTCCGCGGTGCTGGATACCCAGCTTAAGAATATAATTTTTTTCTAAATTTTAAGGCGATTTCGATTTTAGGGCGATTTTCTTAAATATAGAAAAATAACTTTCTGAGTGTGGGACTACAAATTGTTAAACTTACTCATTGAGATGGTTATTCATAAGCTTAAGATGATCTTACTCCAAAATTTTTGAGATATCTCAATCAAAAAGACAGATTATTGAGCTTATGATATCGTAGAGGAAATGGGATATTCAAACAAATCACAGCAACTTCCCCGAAGGGAATGTAATCTGCGTCGCTTATGTCCCTCCCTGCAATTCATTGGGACGAAAGAGAGTCGCTTATGTCGTTCCATGCATGGCATTGTGTCGAACGAGCGTCGCTTATATCGCTTTTCTGCATGGCATTGCGTCGACCTAGCGTGTCTGTAGAGCCGTTAAGCCGGACTTCGCATGGCAAAATATTCCAATACATTGTGTAGGAAACCAGCGTGGGTCAACGACAGCCACAAAATCGTCGACGGAACGTTGATACAGCGTCGGTCTTTCGTACTAGAAGATCGTGCTTTTCACACAGACGCCAAATTTATAAATGTATGAATCGGTGAGTACAGAAAGCAAGTAAATCGCCAACACAAGTTCATTTTTCTGCTTTAGAAACATATGAGAGGAACACCAAGTCTAAACGAATCGATAAAAAATTATTTTTAAATCGGAAAGGTTTTGATTCGAGCCTTGCATTGGCACAAGTTTTACACCAATTATAATTGAAAAGCAAAATGTGATTAAAAGTCTCTGCATTCTAAGTACATTTTGGAGTAACGCATTGAATTTGATGGTGATGTCAAATGGAAATTTCCAATAGCCACATCTAACAGCTTACATCTGTCAGTCAATGCTTTCAAATATGTGTTGTATGAAATATTTTTCAAAAATATATTGAGAAAAAATAAATTGGCATGAAATTTATTTAAAATTTGCTAAACAACATTTGCTTTAATATTACAGATGCGTTTGCTGCACGAAATTTCTTTATTAATGTCAATTGGGTCCCCTGCGTAGAACGTGGAAAAATCTGCACCATCGTTCAGAATGGGGCGAGCACCTCTTTAATCACTATCATGATTTTGTCGCATGTCATCAATATGGTCATCATGCCAGCTTCAATGCAAGGCGTATAATAATAATGCTTGACAAGTATGACAAATAGAATCATTTTGCTTTAATATATTAGACGTAAGATGTTGCTCAGTGGAAATAGCCAAAAATAGTCAAAATATTGCTTAGAATTTCTTTACTGTTAATCAGACAAAGCAAGCTTGAATTCCTTATCACCTGAGACTTCAGTCGATGATACTGTTAAGACATCTAGAGTAATAGCTTTAAGCTGATTACATTCAAAAGATGTCAAAATCTTCAAAATATTGAAATAAGTCGGATCTCTATTAATGCCATCAAAGACTTTCATCGTCTTCTGAACATGAAACAAGGGATCTTCAAAGCAAAGCTTTTGCATTCTTGTAAACGTCTTTCTATAATTTTAAATGCTCTTTTGTGAAGATTTTGAGTCTTTGTCGTACAACAGTGAACAGCTTTTGGTCCTTGTAGGTCAGGGTGAATGTATTTGAAACAAGTTTTGGTTATTTTATGCACGAATGAAGTGAATTCACTTTATAAATAACAGTTTAAGTCTGTTTGGCGTTTTACTAACGTAAAGAGGCAGCACATCAACACAATTTCAATAGTAAAACTTAAATTTTTAAGTACTAAAATTCACTTAAACATTCTTAAATGCAAGCATAATTATAATACACACAAATTGTTGGTTTAATATAACTTTACACCACAATTTGATTTGTTTTGTTTTGTTTATCTAATTTGCGGCTTTTCTATACTCTAATCATTTCATTAAATTAAACAATTAAGACTAATTTTCCATAATTACTTCCCATACCCAACAGATTATCTCATTAACTACCTTCAAGCCACGTGGCAATCTTCAACAAAAGTCAAAAAAAAAAATAGCTTCACTTCACATTTTAAATCATTTTGTAACCGCAAATAAATCTAATTTCAGCTTCCAAACTCTCTTGAACTCCTCAGTGCGGTTTCTGTATAAGTTTAACTTAAATCTATGCACATTTATTTTGAGCTGTACAAAATTAAGCAATAATGGCAAACTAAAAACCGGATAAACTTCAGACTCTATGCAATTTCATTATTGATGGTCGGTATTGTGTTGTTGTTGTTATTGTTGGTGCCAAATTTAGCATCCATGCAATGCAAAAAACACCTTTTTCGATTCTTAAGATGATGCTTTTGGTGGCCAACTGTAAGAGATGCAAAAAATATGCATAAACATGTACACGACGACCCTTTCAAAGTGATTGTGATTGTTGTCGGGATGACAAAAAAAAAAAACGAAAACAAAAAGAATCACGTTTTGTGTGGAATATTGCAAAATGAGTTATACACATGATGTGTGTGTGTGTCATTGACTCGTAAAATAACAAACAAGAACATTAGAAATGTGTAGACGACGTGTGATTACTCTTTTAGGGAAGCATTTATATGTGTAACTTGTAAGGAGAGCTATTTTGGCCTGATGCACTGACTCATAAGACAATGTACTTGAAGGGGGATATACAGAAATTCGACTGGTTGATACCCAGTTAATATTTTTTCGCACTAATTTAGTTATATGAAGCTACTAACAATTTTATGTAAGCTTTTAAAGCTTTCATTAAAACAAATTTTTCAATTGAAAAGTCAGAAAGTGATTGAGAGGAGCCGTTCCACTGATGCGGACGATGTTTGGCTGAATTTCGAAAATACTGCATTGGTTGATTCTGAGTCATGGTTTCATTTAATGACAATTCGATACTGTGTGCAATTGATTTAGATTCTATTCAGCCACAGATGCCCTCTAGGAGTATCTGAAAAGATACAGCAACTGGGCTGCTACGAGTGTGTTTCGGTGAGCCATATCACCCACCATGACAACTACCTTTGAGTGTTCTTGCACGAGAAGATGCCCATCTGGTGGGAACCACTGAGATGCGTTGTGTGTACCCCTTCCACTAAACTAAACGCATATCATTTATATGCACATTGTGCCTTACAACTACATCGTTAGATAAGTCAGATAATAGGAAATATTTAGAATAAAAGCAACATAGCTCGCTAGAGTGATTCAGTTAGTACTGAATTAGTATGCATTTATCACTATTTTAGGAATAAAATATTAAAATACAAAATTCTAGACAAAATTAAAATAGAGTTAAAAAAGGCTTGGCTTGAAAGCCGTTTGCCTGGCGTTATCCAGTGCTTTCTGCTCGAGTATTTGCCTTAGAGTACTACACACAGCTTCCCCGGTCTTCCCGAGATACTGCATCGTTTCTCAAGGCAGAGGACCACGCTGTTGCCGCATGTCTTTGTGACTTAATACTACAGATCTCCGTAGTCAAGCACGATATCCTGTCGGTACCGCATACATTCCCGCAAGAATATTGCAAAGGGTCGCCAGTTTAGCCCATTAAGCAGCGCAATACAGTCCCCTATCTCCAGAGGATGCCTGCCGAAGTGAAGCCGCATTGGTCATTTGTTCTTGTGCTGTAAGGAGTGTAATTTAGGTAAAGGGGTTCCATTCGCGCCTTAAATAGCATTGAAATTGTTGACGCATCAAACTGATCGTTGAAATAGTTTGTTTCATTTAGTTTATACTCCAATACTCTGTATGTCTACACTGACTTTTGCGTGCCTGGGACTCGAAGAGATCTCGTGCGTGTTGGTCTAGCTTTTGCAAAAGATTGATATGAAGGTGATCCCACGTGTCTATCGCATTCAAGTTGTAATGGTCGCAAAGACCATTGAAAATATGATCAAAAATAAAAACCCAAAACATAATCACATTTCGTAGATACGAACAGTAATATCAAATTAAAACCCTTGTAAGTAATCCACAGAAAAGGGATTCAACATAGTATTTAGATCACAGATTTAAAAGTGATCAAAATCGCGCCAAATAAAGCACAGTTATCGAAGTTACAACTCTACGATCGCTTAACCTATCGATATCGGCAGGGTTGCATACGATATATTCATCTGTCAAACTAGACATCCGTCTGCTTCCTTCTACTAGCTTCCCCCTTTTCTTTACGAGCGATCAAAGCGAGCAGACGTATTCAAGCGACATACACTGGCAACAAAAGAAACAACTTAATCCAAGTTTTCCTAAGCCATCCTCATCGCTTTTGCATCCCTTTTAAGGGAAATCAAATTGTCATCGAGTTTATCAGAAACCAGGTTGGTAATTTTGTGAAATTCCGAGAAACTCCAAACAAAAATACAAATTCAGGTTTGGCCATGTGCCCGTACCTCCTCCTATTAGATTATTGGATGGTTACGACTATATAATTGCGCGTGAAATATTATCGCCCAGGCCAGCGACGGTTCAGCCAACGCCAGCAAAGCCTTAGCAGCGCAGTTTCATCCACTTCAGAGAGGCTGAACGCCGTCAGCAAAAAGTCCCACACCATTCACCAAAGTCGGTCCAACAATAACCCGGGTCCTGATCTGGCCATTTCCCAAATTTGAGGTCGAGAGTGGGTACCTAATAGTGGATGCGGAGAAGTTGAGCCGAAAATAGTGATCGTGACACGAAACCCCAGGGTGAAAAGAGGATATAGAATACCAATAGAAAGAAAAGGGCAAACGTCCAGAAAAAACGATGAAAACCGAATTAAAATCTTCAAAATTCTATATATTTTTTATGTGTAAATTGTTCTCATGGAAGTTTACTGGCAATTCAACGCGCCAAAGATATGAAACAAATAATATTACTAAATTCAAGTATGTGTGTTAGTGTGCGAAAAACTCTAAATGAGCAAAGCATAAAAAGCGCACAGTAAGACAAGGAAAGTCCGCCAACGCTAAAGTTTTTACAAGAAGTACTAAGCAAAACACCAAGTATAAAATGTTAAACACATGTCACCCCATCATATATAAAAATCAACATCAACCACCACAACAAATTAACAAGGAGGCCTCCATCGTCGATTGCGTCTGGTGAGTGAAATCTCAAAACTGAGCACCCTGTATTTTACGGTGCGAAAGTTTTACACATGTGCAAAGAGAGTGATTGATTTAAGAGAGTGATATCGTACGAACTCTAAGAATTCCTTCTTGAAATAATTAAAAGCAAATAACATCAAAGCGAAAGCTTAACTTGGCTTGAAGTTCTTATGATCTCCTTTCTTAGTTGGATTTGTGTTTCAAATGAACAGTGAGCCTAACCAATGTAAATAAAATCTTTGTTAGTAAGCGAATGTTAATGAAGTAGAAGAACAAAACATATGAATGAATTTTAAAGATAAATAACCCTAGAAATTAAAAGTTATATAATATTAAGAGATCACGACGGAAAAGTGAAACAGCGAATAATTTGTATGATTAAATTCATTAGGGTGACCCATGTAGTATTAAAAAGAAGTATCGAAGCTGAAAACAAAATTAAAAATTAAACTTAATTACGTCGATGTGAAGAATAGTTCGGTCGTCTTTGGTTCCTTTTTCTGAATGTGCGAAATGCTTCAGAATAAAAATAACACTTAAAGGAAGTTAGTTAGTAGGTCGTTTGTCACCTTAGACCACACCGCTTGTCGGAACACAGAAATAGCCATTAAACTTGTTTTCCCTGTTCCTTAATCCCTCGTTTTCCCTTTCTCCTATCTTTGATTTTGTTTCGATCGTACTTGTGGGAATCTTCCGTGCAAGTTCGAGTCGTTTAGCCTTTTTGTATTGACCGGTTGAAGCCGATATAAGGGCTTTAGGGACTCTATAATAAATATTGTGTAGTGTGCAGTTGAGGCAGCAGCAAACAACCCCCCCACATTCCCGTAAAGAATGCACCCACTCTGCGAAAAATTGCGCTTTGGACTCCAACAGATACGTTGCCACAATTCGAGGCAGTCTTGATTGGGACATTATCATCACTTTTACGAGGTAACCAAAGTGTAACTGCAGCGTGTACGTGTAGAGAGTGGGCAGACCTGTCTCAAGATGTATCGCATAGTTAAGGAAGAATAATTTTTTTTACGAAAAAGAAGAGAAGCTTCTCCACCTCCTCGTAACTGGCGTATCCCCACACTTGCGCTGCGTGGCACATTATTGTTCTGGCCCATCATGCCCATAAGTTGTTTCCACGTACTATTTATCGCAATCTTAGAGTCTTTAAGCTTTTGTTGCAAATGACCGTTAAAGCTCATACTTGTCGTTAGCGTAACCCCTAGATACCGAAATTCACTTACCACTTCAAGCTCTTCTCCATTCAGGAACCACTTCTCATCTCTTGACTTACGACCTCCTCCATTTTTCATTATCAGTATCTTGGACTTATCACTGTTTATTTGGAGACTCCACTTTTGACAGAAGCTGTGTGTGGCGCTTCTCATACTCTGCAGTTGAGTGGCATCTTCCGCGAGGATTACTAGATCGTCTGCTTACATAAGGATTTTTACCCGCTCTTCACCAATTCTTACTCCTCCTGAAAGCCATGACACAATATCGTCTATAAAGAGTGCAAAGAGGAGGGGGCTTAAGATTGCCCTGTTTGAGACCCTGATTTGTGATAAATGGTTCAGCGAGTTGGTTTCCATCCCATACCATGATTTCGTTATTTAAATATAGGCTCCGAATGATGTCTAGCATTTTTGTTGATAGTCCTATATTGCTTAACTTTAAAAGAAGACTTCTTCTGTCTATCGTATAGAAGGCCGCTTTGAAATCAACAAAGAATGTATACATTTTCCGCTTTCTTTGCAAGAAATCATTTACGATTGCCGATAACACGAAAATACTGTCCACTGTTGAATACGATTTTCGAAACCCTGTTTGGTACTCGCTGAGCAGTCCGTGATCGTCAATCCAACTGGTCAGGCGGTCCAGTATAATTGAACTGAATATCTTCGTGGACACGTTTAGGACACGTTACTGAATTAGTATTCAAAACTACAACTTGAAGTCACATTTGATTCGTTTTTGGGAAGAAAAGCCAATCCAATAAATCGCCAAGATGAGTAAGGGAAGTAGTATGATTCCAAACCAGGGAATCAAACTGTTTCTGATTTGGTTTTTTTTTATTTCGGTATTCGGTTCCGTTTCGGTACCTAGATTTTTATTTCGGTATACCGGTAAAATTAACAGATATTTTAAGACTTAAGCAGTTTTCTTTTCGGTGCTTGATTTATGTTTTGCTGATCGACTTGATTGTCAAGCCATTTTATCATGTTGGCGTGAGATCGGGCAATGTGCTTTTTTAAATTTGTTCCATGATCGCCTTATAAAAAAGGAAAGAGCATACATACATATGGTCATTTATGTTCCCTTGCAACTGGTATATAGACATATGTACATATTTATGTACACAAATGTACAATGTACACACAAACATAGTTTTCGCTTCTTTTCATCAGGGGCATGAAAACATTAGCATGTACATACTCACATACATAAAGACAGGCTATTTAACTTTCTAAGCACTTACATACGAAATAAGTATGTATGTGTATAGGCATGAGAGAAAAGTTTCGAAGCTTACATATTTATGTGCATTAGACTGAGTATCATTCTACTTTGTATACATATATGTATATATTTCGGATAGTAAATTCGTAAATATCAAACTCACCTTAATTTTTTGTCCACACTCGTTTATTAAGCAATTGCTTACATTTTCTTCAATGTCAAAGGCGAAATACTTCCGATACACATTTGTTTTTGGCCTTGGCGTTTTAAGCGATCGTTTAGATTGACTTGCAACTCTTAAATAAATTAATTACTCTTTGCAGTTTCGCAGCACAAACACAAATAGAACCGTAGGTGACTGTACACTGAGCTCTTGCGTTTTGCATAAAAAAGGGACAGCATCCAAAGAATTAGTAGAAAGCCAACATGCAAAAACGGAACTTAAGTGAAAGAGCGCCAAATATATACATTTTTTGTTGCTGCTTTTGTTTCAGTCTTTCGCACAGAAACCTATATGCTTAGACAAAAACAATATCTTTTGTCTCTCTCTCACGCGAAGTCAGCAGCTCTGAATATCGAGATGACACTCTCTGGCGCAGGTAGTAGCTCTGAATATAGGGAAAAAAAAATTGCTCAGAGCCGAAGCAGTACCGGTACACTGTTTAGATTCTTTTCGGTCTTTTCGGTTCTAAATATGTCGAATACCGCTATACTGAAAATTAAAAATATCGGTTCCGGTACAGTTTCCGGTTCTGAGCTTTAATCGGTTCTTTTCGGTATACGGTTCCGGTTACGGTTCCGGTTTGATTCCCTGTTCCAAGCCAGCATTAACACAAATGGTGGCAGCGACATGTGAAGTCTCGGTTCTACCAGCCGGCCCGCAAAGTGCGCCGTCGAACGTCACCGCAACATTCAGCGCCTCAAAGAATACAGAATGAAACTGATTCTGTTCCCCATCAACGACAAGAAGGTGCGCAAGGGTGAATCTTCGTACGAGGAATGCAAGTTGGCCAGCCAGTTCAAGGGTCCCATCATGCCGATCAAGAGCGAACAGCCTGTGGTGGAGTTTCGTGACGTTACTCAGGATGAGAAGATGTTCAAGGCTTTCGCTACGCTGCTTAAGGCTCGTACTGATGCTCGCTTGGTCGGCACAAACTTTGTCTGCGCCGAAGTTTTAATACATTTGAACTCAGCTCGTCATGCTGATCAAGAATATATTTATATTTTATGTGGTCGGAGATATTTTCTTTTGAGCGTTACAAACACCTGCACAATTATAATATACCTTCTGGAAAGGTATACAAAATATAGGCTTAGTAGTACTTGAGATATCATGAACCCTATCTTGCAAAAGTAGATTCTAGAATAACGAATTTGAAGTTTTGAGTTTCGGTCGGAACAGCATAGTTGCGACATCAGCAAAATCTCGGATTTTTTGCAATTAATTGAAATTTTGAAGTTTTTTTTAAAAATTTTTTTAATAAATATTATATTATTAATACTTAAATAGCCCACCACGACAGTCTTTCGTTCAGGGGACCATTTATTTTAAACTCATCAATCATTTCTATATGCTTCCCCTACCAGCTATTCCCTAAACGAGTTGCAAAGTGTGCTTTTCTTTAACTGTCAGAATCAGATTCGTAGTTAACCTTTGCTACATAGTTCTAACTTGATGTCATTCACATTCCGGCAGTTGTGCCAGCAACAGCAAAAGACGGACCTCAATTTTATTTATTCAATTTTTATTATTCTTTCTCAATCTATTTATTTATATTTCTTAATTTTTTGGTAGTACAGTCAGACAGTATTCCATGGATTTTATAGAGGCATAGATTTAACGTGCCCTCAAAAGTCTTCACTTTCTTGGTCACAAGCAGGCAGAGAAGGTATCCTCATATCGCTTGGATATACCAAAGTCGGCGACAAACAGCCTACTGATGGCCCGCTCTACAGATAGTTCCATCCACGGTTGCCACTAGGGAAAAATAAAATGTCGCTTCAAATACTTATACTAATTTCTGTCTTCATATATATATGTACATAATGGATAGAGCCACTCCAAGAATTAGCATCGCCATAAAAAGCTCTTTGTTTTTATTCGACCGCATCATCTCCTTAATGGTTATAAAAATATTCATTTTTATTCTTCTTCTGTTGCTTCACCTTTAAAAAATATATTTATATAATTTTATATAATATCAGAGACGATGTGTCTTGGTCGTTGGAGTTCCAGCTTTGTTTTAATTAAACTACAGAATCAGAAAAATGTAGCAGAGACATTATAAAAGAAACTAATTCTTGAAAACCTTTGGCAGGAAGTCTATTTTTAATTTTGGACATTTCATTCCAAAATAAGATTAGTTAATTTTTTCCTTTTTAACTGATAAGTTAGTTGCAGCAGCTGTTTCGGGATCTGAGTTATAAAGTTAGCCGAAATGGCCAAGAAATTGCACAGTTTAATTGAAAATAATTTTTTTGGAGTTCTGTTGGAAAACTAACTTCAAATAAAACTCGCGCACTTTTGGGCTCGGTATTAAGTTCATTTATAGTTTTTATAACGTAGCTTACAAATAAATATATATATTTTATTTGTTTTGTTAAGCCGTTAAGTTTGCTTCCCCACGTGGTTTAATGTTGTTAACCTCGAAGCAAAAATTTTTTTAGTAATAGATGTACATTTAGAAAACTAATTCTGAAGTTTAACAATTTAAAAAAATGTTTCTAAAGACAATAAAATACAGACTGTGGCAGTTAGCCGTTAGCCTAGCAAACGCCACTCGATGATTTCCTGATTTCCAGAACACATATCACCGTAGTCCATAAGGAAGCCTCTGCGATATTGTAGGCTCTCCCGCAAGTAGGAAGTAAGGGAGCGCCAATTGCTTCCGCTCAGCAGTGCGTGTGATTCCTGGCGCGACAGGGTTGATTTACCAAATTGCAGAATCCTGAGTTTGTTCAGTATGGGGCATTGAGCAAGAAAGTGTCCAGTGTCCTCCTTCTCCCCGGTATTGCAGAGTGTGCATTGGCTGGGTATAGTTTTAACCATGGCCGGCCAGCCATAGCTTCCAGGAGCCGAAGTCAGTCGTGTTTTTACGAAAACACGAGCCGAACTCATGAATGTGTGAATCGATGAACACTGAATTGCAAGTATAACGGCTGTAGTCTGGAGAGAGCTCTCTTGCTCACCAACACAAGCACACTTTTTTTATCCTCTCCATTTGGCCGGCACTGGTTTAAACTCATCAGTTCCGTTCTTGCTCGGAAAATAAACGATATGTTTTGCGGATTCGAGGTCATCTTGAAAGTAATTCCTAGTCGAAAGGTTGTATATTGTATACAGACTAGCTAGAGCTTCTGGATGTCGAAACTGGCTGTCTTTCTGGTGTCAATAATACGTAGAAGTTGACCTTGCCAAACGCTCCATGTGCTGTAATCGTCCAGATTGCAATTGATGTTGTGTTCCACTGCCATGGATTCCCAAGTGCGGATAAACTGCCTTTTGGTCTCAAGCAGATACCAAATATAAAATACATATAGATTAGGCATGTTTTAGTGATGTATGGAGATTTTAAGCTATGGGATTTTAACTTGCTCCAGTTTCTCAATTTGCGAGGTTGGGTAAAAAAATGCGTGAGCCAAAATATTTTGGGTGTGGGGTGGGGGAATTGATCCCGCATCAAGGTCAAAGTTCACGAAAAATGGTCAAAAATTGATATATGAAAAGGTTCAGAGCTGCCCAGGGGTTGCTTCTAGAGGAGTCAAATGTACCAGTGACCCCCATTGTTTTTTTCTCCGCAACATTTATTTCCTTGACGCCTACCCCCTATCTCTCCTCCCTATGGGGACCCCCATACAAAAAGGACATTTTTAATAAAATTGACGCCCACATCTTTAAAACTCTTCCTAGGAGGATAAAATGTATAACCAACTCCCATTATTTTTCAATTCTCAACATTTTTGTTCTTGTCACTCACACCCTGTCTCCACTCCTTAGGGGGGCTCCCATACAAAATTGATGAAAAATTCATGTTTTTTTTTTATTTTGTACCACTGCCACTTGACTACCACTCCAAAAGTGCCTCCTAGCCAAAAAATTTCACGTCAGACGGCATAGACGTGTTAAAAAATGATCCCTGAAGATGGTTGCCGGTCAGCAACCGAAATAACTTAAAAAAACAGCATGTACATCTGTGTGTTTCATTTGACCTCGAGCCGGCTAAACTGAATTTTCTACAATTTAGAAAGGTCGCCAACTATCAACTTTTTGATATTCATTAAAGCTTTTTTATATTAATTAGGAAACATAGCTTGTCCTGTTTTTTCAGATTTTTATAAAAAAATCTGTCCGTTTTCTGTCCTTTTTTTCCGTCCTTTTTTTGAGTCGAGGCGTTGGCAACACTGACTTCAGCACCGTCTTCATAGTGAACATAAATAATTGGCAATTTCGTGACATAAATTTTTATTGGTTCTGGAAATGGGCCTCAAAGCTCTATACTCAGATAAAGGCTTGTACTCAAAACGACAGAAAATTGTTCAAAATCATTCAGTCTTCCAAACTGCTCAAAATAGATTCTATTCATGTGAAGTATCGTGCGGAACTAAATTTTTATCTTAAGCCCCGTACGCAGAACGACAGAAAATTCCTTTCGTCACAGTATTTCATATAATAAGAAACACCTTAGCTTTGCTTTGATGCTCATTTGCTGTTAGAAAGTGTTTCTACTTAGTGAAATACTGTGACGAAAGAAATTTTCTGTCGTTTTGAGTACGGGGCTTAAAGCAATAATTGTTCTATGAATTGATCTTAACAAAACTCATATGAGAGCTAAGATTCTTAGATTGACAATTACTATATATGAGCTAATCATATGAGTTTTTGGACATCCAACTCAACGCTGCTATGAGAACTCAGAGCTGCAATATATTGCTTTGTATAATCACCCTGTAAGCTTGCTTGCTTACGAATATATCACACAGACTGTAGAAGCATCTGTAACATTTTAGGACATTTTTTATAACATATTTTTATAAAACATTCTTTCTTATCCTTCCACATGCACAACACATATACAAAACTACAATGAAATTCCTCGCCTTTCTCAAGAATTGGTAATTGGGAGTGTTGACATCATGGAAATACCCATATGTGGTGTTGTGCGTGTCTTGTTTTAGAAATATTATGACGAAAATCATAACTTATTAGACCTACCAGCCCGCTTAAATGATTCTATGATATATCTGAAAAAAATATAAAACGAGAAGGCCAAGCTAATTTCGTCTGTGCCGAAGTTTTTATACCCTTGCAAATGCTGTTTTTGAAAAAAGATTTTCTAACTAAAACCCATTTTCCGACAGATAAACATCTAATTACGACCAAATCTCGCGAATCTTTTTGAAAACATATCAAATTAACAATCACCGAGTTTAAGAACGATAAAATTGAAAACCAAAAGGTTTTTCTCACTAAGACTTATGTTCCGACCGATCTGTCCTATGTCAGCCTTCAGATATAGTCATCCGATTTCGACCAAATTTTGCGAATATATTTGAAAGCTTATAGAATTAGTAATCAGCAGTGTTTAGAAGTACCTAGGTTCAAATACCTTTTACCTTACCTCGGTATTTTAAAATTCGAGTACCTTTTACCTTACTTAGGTCTTAATTTTCATTTACCTTGTCAATAGGTAAGATACTAGGTACTTTTCGTACTTGATTTCGCTCCGATAACATTATATCCGAGATGCTGCCGCCCTCTGCCATATTGATAAGAATAGTATCAGGGACCTCTGTGGGTTTAACTGGAAGTTCGGTAAACATTCCGTGTTCAAAAACTATACGATCCATGCTAGATAAGAGGAAAGCGAACTCTCAGCCGTGTTCCCATTTTCACTTTCGCAAACATTTGCGATTTTTAGATAAATTTTGTACTGAAACACGGTTTTAAGTCGCAAAGTTTTTACACATGTGAAAATGGAAGCACGGCTGTATAAGAAAAATATCGCCGGTTCTCTCGTACTCACATATAAGCGTGTGAGATTGTCCCACACACATGAAATAATTGCTACTATATTAGCTGAAGTTCATAGCAAATACGGACTTAGAGATATCCAAAAGGTTAAACAGTTACAGAAAATGTATCCAATTTCTGAAAAGCAATTAACGTGTACATTTTTGAAGGAAACACGTGAAGCCTGAGCCTTTAGAAGAGTCTGATTTAAACGTAATAGAGCGCGATAGAACAGCTGTTCTTAAAAAAGGGGTTTTAAACAATTTCTATTTTTTGAAAACTTGACTTCAAGCGAGGCAAAGACCTTTGCTTTAAATTGAAGTGGATTCCAAATAAGCCTGGATTTTTAAACCTATTATTTGGATTTAAGCCCTTAAAGTTAATATTTATTACTAATATAAATTGATGAACCATGCATTTTAATTTAAAAGTACCTTTTTAGTACCTTTACCTTTACCTAGGTACTGGGAATTCCGGATACCTTTTACCTTACCTAGGTATATTTTTTTACATTTACCTTGTACCTTACCTAGGTAAGAAAATTGGGTACCTTTCCAATCACTGGTAATCAGTGAGTTTAAAGCAGCCTTTACACTTATAATATTTCTCTAAAGAGTCGGTTGTCAAAATTCTCTAAAGAGAAACTCTTAAGATGCTATGATTAGTTATTACACTTTTTATAACAGAGAATATTGAACTGGATGTTCTGAGCTAGTTCACCGGATTCAGTACTGGTTCAACAAACAACAAGAGAAAATAGGGAGACGTGACTTGTTTGTGTGAAAATTAATAACAATTACATAATCTTTCAATCTCCTTCAGTGAAGGAATCTGACGTCAAACAGGTGCCAGCTTAAATGGACTGGAAAGCGCTGGAAATCGATCCGCATCTGGGCCCACTACACAAATGACTTTAATAGCAATCAAAAAGTTTAATATTTGTCTTAATAATACAATTTGACCAATGAATCGTTTTTTTTATTGTTTTTTCACTGAACAGTAAAATGCATTACTTCAATGAAGAACTTATCTTGCTGGTCTTCTGGGACTTTTGCACTTTGAGCCTTTAAAAATTCTCCAAATGCATTCACTGAAGGGGAGAATTGCCGATTTGGATTTTTTATTACTGGAAGAGCCTCCATGAGTTTTACCTTCTCGTCGACCCTAGGACGTTGCTCTTCCGGCTTGGAAATCGACTTTTCCGATAGTAAAGGATCTGATCACCATTCACCAATCGATACCTATTTTATCAAAAACACTTAACACTCTCTGCCAAAGGGGAGCTCGATGGGCGCATTCGAATGTGGCTCTGTAAAAAGCGCATCGTCTCAAACCAAAACGCTCTTTGTTGATTTTTTTTCATTTAATCGGTGTATTGGCAGCGTAAATTATTTAATATAGTTTTAATGTCCCCGACGATCAAGTCTTCTTTTTATTGAAGACAACCTCTGTACTATATTAAAAAACGCTGCTTGGTGAGCCTTCCTGTTTTTGTACAGCTTGCTCTTGCTGTCGTATAGAAGAAGTGTCTCATTTTCGTAAAACTCCAGAAGTGCTATTACCTTGCATTTTTACCATTCGGAAGTCTAAAATTAATATAGTATGTTAGCCACAATGGTTTTACACCAGAGATGGTGGACGAAGGCAGCGCTGCCTCGTGTGCATTGTGAACGTCGCGACGCGCCCATCTCTGTTTTACACTTACCCGTTTGTCTGCCATTTTCGCAAATAAATAAATGCAAGCTAGAATAATTTTATATTTTCTACTTGACAGAAGTAAACAACTTTCACGAGTTCTCACAGACAAAAGTAATGTGATATACAAAATGCCATGTAATGGGAATTCAGAAAACGTGCAATAAACTATACATAGGAACAACAAAGTCAAAACTCAAAACGAGGATATAAACTCCGACACCAATCGAACATACAATAAACTGCACTGGTGGACACACTGTATGGAGAGCGGACACTCGCAAAATTTCGAAGAAACCACAATCTTACAACAAGAGAACAACTACAGGAAACGCATTACTCTCGAAATGTTACATATAATAGATACAACAACAGACAAGAGACTAAACTACAAAACGGACACCGACAACTGCGCCCCCACATATACAGACACCTACTGAACAAACAATAGCTTAGTGTTAAACTCCACGTCAAGCGGTACAGACGGTGTTAAATATTGTATGTAAAAATGTTCAAATTTTGTTTAAATATATTGTTATAATTGGTGAATTGTTCCTTGTAGTTTCCCTGAAGATGGATGCCGATGTGCATCCGAAATATATTGGAAACAAATCAACATATGAGTTTTCTTCTAGACCTCGAGCCAGCAAGCAGCACTCTTAGTTCTCAATTTAGTGTAATCGATAAATAAAATCGAGTATATCGAATAAAAATTTAGTATATTTTTGGGGAAATTTGCCATTTGCCTCAAAATTTACAGCTTTGTCTCAAAAGTGTTACTTTTATCAAATAGAACCGGTTTTATTTCATCATATTTGTCTAAAGAGAAGCCAAAAGTTTCTCGTCAGAGATATGTACATGTTTGCCTATTACACTATAATATCGTGTCTTTAGAGAGACTCTTTAGAGATATATGACAAGTGTAAAGACAGCTGTAGCATCTTTACAGTTCCTATACAAATTTAGAGTGGAAATCTAGTTCTCCTACCATAAAGTGATATTTGTATTTTCGTTTTAACCAGGCTAGAGCTATAGCTCTGCCATACAAGCTGATATAAATGCAAAAAAAAAATCTCATAATTAGAGCATTGGTTGGTCTATAAGCCTAGGTTGTTCCAATATAAATTTGACCGTTAGAACGATAAAATTTAAAACAGAAAAGTTTTTCTCACTGAGACCCATTTTTGGACAGATGGTTTCTATGGCAGCTATAAGATAAAGTCATCCGATCTTGAACAAAATTTGAAAATCTGTTTGAATGCGTATAAAATTAATGATGTCCGAGTTTAAGGACGCTAACATTGAAAACAAAAAAGTTTTTCTCAGTAAGACCCATTTTCCGACCGATGGTTCCTATGACAGCCTTAAGATATAGTCATCCGATCTTGGCCAAAGTTTGCAAATCTGTTTAAAAGCAATTAATATTAATAATGAAAGATTTTGAAGTCTCTTACATTGTACAAAAAAAGGTTTTCTTACTGAGACCCATTTTTCGACCGATCTGTTTTATGGCAGCTATAAGATATAGTCATCCGATCTTGATCAATATTTGCAAATCTGTTTGAAAGCGTATAATTTTAATAATAGCCGAGTTTAAGGGCGCTAATATTGAAAACAAAAAAGTTTTTCTCACTAAGACCCATTTTCCGACCGATGTTTCCTATGGCAGCTATAAGATATAGTCATCCGATTTGGACCAAATTTTTAATATCTGTTTGAAAGCATGTAGCATTAGTATTGACCGAGTTTGGAGAAGCTCACATTGAAAACAAAAAAGTTTTTCTAACTAAGACCCACTTTTCGACCGATGGTTTCTATGGCAGCTATAAGATATAGTCATACTATCTGGCCGGTTCCGACATATTAGCAGCGTACAGTAAAAAGAAGACTCTGTGCAAAGTTTCAGCTCGATAGCCTAAAAAATGAAAGAAAACAAGGCTCAATCGACTCAGCTCATCGCCCTGATCAAGAATATATACAGTTTATGGGGTCGGAAATGAATATTTCTAGGCGTTGCCAACTGCAGGGCGAAATATGACCCTCCGGGTCATTAATAAATGTATGGCAATTGTTTACGAAACTTGTATGTAAGGTAAAGCCAAGCTTCGTTTACTCCCTTGGCTAATGTGCTATCATTTCGTTGAAATAGGTGAAAGAACGACAGGCTGATTGTAATGTGATGTTTTCAGCTATTCTCTGAAAATTTTGAAATTTAATTTGATTCTATTGGCAAGCCAGTCGTATCTACCCCATGTTTTACTTAGTTAGAGTTCCATATGATGCGTCACTTTTACTATCAGCATTGAATAATCTGTGCAAAAAAAACTAGTAAAACCCAAAATCCAAATAAAGGCGAACATCATTGCCGATTTTACAGCTGACGAGAGCCCGAGACGGGTTTGGGTTATGGTTATTATTGCAATGGGTTTTCGAATTTTGCAAGGCTTTGTATGTAGTTGCCGCTGTATGGTGGTGCCGCTGCCGTTGCTGCCGCTGCTGCTGCAGTTTTGTTGCCTGTTTTTTGGTGTGTGATGTTTGAAACTAATTTGTGGTTACAAGCGATTGTTGGATTGGCGGCCCGTTTTTTTTTTCTTTTTTCGTTGTCTACAAAATGCGGCATCATGCCCTTTTGTTGTTTGGTGGGTGCTTATTGAATATGGAGAGTGAACTACTTGCAATTATTGCTGAACCGCACAAAAGTTACCGCGAAAAGTTAATTAAAAAATTGCAAAATGTTTGTCAAGAGCGGTTGATCTACATATGTTGGATGTATGTACTTACATATAATTATGTCTGGCCACGTTTTTCGTGATGTCAACCGACTAAATCACAAAATTCTCTCAAGTTGACAATCTAAATGTAGACCCCCCCCGATTGTCATCTTTAGGTTTTTTGTGTAAATAAACAAGAAGTGCACTTGGGGCAACACTTTAGAGCCAGTGTGGCAGCTAAACAAAACGGTTCATTTTAAAGTGTTTGCCATTGATATTACATACTTGCAACATCGAAAAAGTAAGTGGCGTTGCCAGTTAAAGGAAGTTTGTGAACATTTTCGGGTTTGCCTTTCCCAAAAAAAGAAAAAAAATGAAGAAAAATTTGAACAAATTGTGTTACAATTACTCAAAGCGGGGCACTTGTAAGTTTCAATTTCAATTTGCATATTGAACCAAAGTTCAATAACATAAATTGCCAGGCTCCCAAGTATCAGTTCCCCTTCATTGGTCCAGAGGCAACTTTCATATGGCAAGCACACAATTGATTTTCCATGAACTTCAATTTGCATTTGCACTCAACATATTTTGGCCAAACTTTTGGCCTTTTTTCCGCAACTGTCATTGTCATTGCTTTTTTACGGCTTGGCCCGTCTAGAGATTTATATTTACCCTCTGTCCATTTGGAGCACATTATGTAAATTTTGCACATTTAAAACGAGTTCGCGACGAGGCGAAGCGCTTTTTCTTGATTCGTATCGCATTGAGTTTGTGTTTGCATTTTCGTCGAGTTTGTCCTAGGTTGCATTTTAATTGGAGGGAAAATGCAGAAAACACGACAACAAGTTGGGTTACATTTTTTTCTGTTGTGACCACAGAAGGTTGATGTTACTTAAGGACTGGTCAGGAAATTGTTAGAGTGGAAGGAAGATAAGCTGCAGGCGAGTGGAACCGAATGTGGCCTTGAAAGGCCTTTTTCTTGTGTGTGGAAAATTATGCAAGCGACAGGCCTATTGTGTTGAAATGAAAGCGAGGTGAAGACTTGATGAACCCACAAATGGGTTACGAGGAAATATCAAAACACGTTTAAAATAAATTCTATTTTACACCAAAAGTAGTTTTAACAAACCGAATGGATATTGAATTGTTTCAAATAAAATAAAAATTAGTAAATAATTAAGCCAAAGAACTTTTAGCAGGCTCCAGGTCAATAAGTTATATTTGTTCATTACTTTTTAGAAACAAGTCACTCACACACACCACAAAGAAGACTGGTCCCCTGTATAGCTATTTCATGAATCTCCCGAATCAATCATCAGCAGTCAACAAACATAATTTGTTGACCTAAAGCCTACTAAAAGTTATATAATTAGAGGAGACAAAGATCTATCCATTTTTTATACCCTTGCAAAGGGTATTAAAATTTTGCCCAGAAGTTTGCAACGCATAGAAATATTCATTTCCGACCCCATAAACTATATATATTCTTGATCAGGGCGATGAGCTGAGTCGATTGAGCTTTTTGTCCGTCCGTCTGTCTGTCTGTCCGTCTGTCTGTCCGTCTGTCTGTCTGTCCGACTGTCTGTCTGTCCGTCTGTTTCTACGCAAGCTAGTCTCTCAGTTTTAAAGCTATCGAGCTGAAATTCTTCACGCTGCTAATATGTCGGAACCGACCGGATCGGATGACTATATCTTATAGCAGCCATTGGAACCATCGGTCAAAAAATGGGTCTTAGTAAGAAAAACTTTTTTGTTTTCAATGTTAGCGTTCTTAAACTCGGCCATTGTTAATATTATAGGCTTTCAGACAGATTTGCAAATTTTGGTCATGATCGGATGACTATATCTTATAGCTGTCATAGGAACCATCGGTCGGAAAATGGGTCTTAGTGAGAAAAACTTTTTTGTTTTCAATGTAAGTGTCCCTAAACTCGTCCATTAATAATATTATATGCTTTAAAACAGATTTGAAAAAACTTTGGTCAAAATCGGATGACTATATCTTATAGCTGCCATAGGACCGATCGGTCGAAAAATGGGTCTTAGGGAAAATAACCTTTTTTGTTTTCACGTTAATCGTTCTTAAGGTCGGTGATTCTTAATATTACACGCTTTCAAACTAATTTGAAAAAGTTGATCTACATCGGGTGACTATATTTTATGGTTGCCATAGGACCGATCGGTCGAAAATAGTTCTTAGTAAAAAATTTGTTTTGTTTATAATGTTAGCGTCTTTAAACTCACTGATTACTAATTCTGTATGCTTTCAAATATATTCGCAAAATTTGGTCGAAATCGGATGACTATATCTGAAGGCTGCCATAGGACCGATCGGTCGAAAAATGAGTCTTAGTGAGAATACCTTTGTTGTTTTAAATTTTATCGTTCTTTAGCTCGGCGATTTTTTTATTTATGGTCGAAATCAGATGTTTATCTGTCGGAAAATGGGCTTTTGTTAGAAAATTTTTTGATTTTTATATAAGCGTTCTTAAACTCTGACATTTCAAAAACAGCATTTGCAAGGGCTTAAAAACTTCGGCCCAGACGAAGTTAGCCTGGCCTTTTAGTTTTACTTACTCTGGGGTGATTTGAACTCAGGGCCTTTGACTAAAAAACACGGTTGTAACGACGCCTTAGACGGCTGAGCTGCTCAGCGCCTCTGAGGCAAGGCATCTAATGTGTTACTTGTATTAAGTAAGATATACTTGTATTGAAAACATACACCAATTTTTGCTTGCTTGTAATTCTTAAATTCGAATTTAGTGAGAAAGCTACAAGTTTCGTGCTGAAAACCTACACGTCGCGTGTGGAGACCAGTTTTCTAAACGAAAAATGTAAGAATTCAGTACTGATTTATAGAGCGACATTTTTCGTTAAAAATTTACACACGTGCATGTAGGATTTCAATGTCCACACGCCGCGTGTAGAAAACCTACACGT
This sequence comes from Lordiphosa magnipectinata, assembly GCA_037044535.1. Taxonomy (NCBI): domain Eukaryota; kingdom Metazoa; phylum Arthropoda; class Insecta; order Diptera; family Drosophilidae; genus Lordiphosa; species Lordiphosa magnipectinata. The sequence goes on from JBAMBO010000843.1 coordinate 59,797, forward strand.
TCGTGTGGTTTTCAGATAGCTGCATGAAAAATGCAGAAGTTATTTGGAAATAATCTGATTTTCTAATTTCGCGTAGACTTGGCTTTTGCCCAAGCAGCATTTAGGTTGTCTACACGCGTTTAGATTTTGAAATCTTACACGTTACGTGTAGCTTTTCTGCACTTGGCGTGTAGCTTTCTGAATTTTACATTTTGCGTGTGCAATTTTTGTTTGACGTTTCTACACGCGGCGTGCAGCCAATTTTGTTTTCTCTGTGTATGAAACAAAGTGTGCAGCTTCTTTTCGGTGCATAAAACATATTTGATTTGAATAGAATACTTAATGTGGCCACGGGATCTTGAAATGTAGACAAACCACGTACAACACAACCTAAGAAGCTGGGAAAAAAGACCAAACGATGTTAATGCAGCTCCGAAAACTAATAAGTAAAGTTTGTTATCTTCTCTGGTGAACCAGTTGCCTTTTATTTTTAAACTTCAGTAATTAGTTGTGGAATGATTTAAAGTTTAAAGTGGCAGCGGCATACGCAGGATTTTTCTAGGGGTTTTTATACCCTTGTAAGGGGTATATTAAAAATGGACAAGATGTTTGTAACGCATAAAAGGAAGCATCTCCGACCACATAAAGTATATATATTCTTGATCAGCATGACGAGCTGAGTTCATATAGGAGTAAAAAAGGAGTAACCTAAAGACATACAAAAGACAAAAAGCTTAAAAAAAAAGTCTGCGACAAGTTGAAGTTGGAAAGTAAAGAGCTTGAAAGCTTTATGTTCGATTGTGCAATGATGCAGTCGAATGCATTATGATGGACGACAAAACATTTGTGAAATTGGACTCAACAATTTTACCCGGCCCTCAATTTTGCACTAAAAACAGAGGCAGTACTGTTGACAAGTCTGTGTCGACAATTAACATGGAAAAATTTAGCCATAAGGTGCTGATTTGGCTGTCCATTTGCAACTGTGGCCTTAAAACAAGTGTTTTTTTTTTACAAAGGGCACCATAAATGCCCATATTTACATGAAAGAGTGATTGAAAAGACGTCTAATACCATTTTATGAAAAAACATATTGTGTCTCGTGTGTTTTGGCCGGATCTTGCATACGCATCTCTACGCGTCTCTAAATAGTCTGTTGTCAAAATTCTCTAAGGAGAAACTCTTTTTAAATTGAACCTGTCAAATTACATCAAAAAAGCCTAAAGTTTCCAAATATTTAGAGATATTTGATTTGCTATAGCTGCCTTTACACTTTTCATATATCTCTAAATTGTAGGTTGTCAAACTTCTCTAAAGAGAATCTCTAATCAAATTGAACCTGTAAAGTTACATCAAAAAAGCCTAAAATTTCCAAATACTAAGAGTTATTTGCTTTGCTATTACACTATCGTTAGAGAGTCTCTTTAGAGATGTATGACAAGTGTAAAGGCAGCTTTAACGAAAAAAGGATTAGTTTTGTGCGTAAAGAGGACTAGGCTGGGCTGTTGTGAAAAGAGATTTAAGGAAGGACGGTAAAGTTGACGAAAACATGGAAGAGATAGAAAAAAACTGGATAAGGGCAAGTCGGAAAGTGACCAAAACAGGTGTACAAAATCTAATGAAGGGGGTTAAACAATAAATACCCACAAAAATAAGAGCTTGACCTTGTTCCAAAATATTTTCTTTATTTATTTAGGGTATTCACCAGCCCGCGTAATTGTGTAATTTTTCGCGACACAGCTATTGAGCACACCTTCTGTTTACCCTCGTAATTTTTGGCGTAAATCAGCTGCTTTTGACAGAATGTGAATTGTGCTGTTAATTGAGATTCAATACTTGTTGTTTAGAACTAATTTCAGACGCCTCAGTGGCGTAGAGCACTGCATGCATAACTTACAGGGAAGACGTGTGTTCGAACCATGGAGATGTCTTTTTATTTGTTTTATTTCCTTTGTGATTGACATATTTTCTGACCTCGGCCGTAGTTGTGGGCTTGTATCTAAATTTGTATATCAGATAAGTACGGTACTAAGTATTTTTTCAGCTGACACTTTGAACACTTCAAGTTCTTCCACTTTTACGAGCGATTTTATAAACATACCCCAGGGCAACAAAAAGTTGATAATTATTTTCCTATGTGTTTTGTTGTTGTGTCGTAAACTTTTGGAGTTTACGCTTTTTGACTTACGCTTCTACAAGAGCTGGTGAATACCCTAATTATGTTTATGATTCTACGTTTAATATGTGAAAAGAAAAAAGTACTTTTGATTAATAAATTTTGAATTACAAATGAAACAAAGTGTGCAGTTTCTTTTCGGTGCATTCTTTACATAAAAACATATTTGATTTGAATAGAATACTTAATGTCTCCACAGGATCTTGAAATGTAGACAAACCACGTACAACAAAATCGATGTTAATGCAGCTCCGAAAACTATTTTGAACTCATAAAAGTCTATAGCGTCGAGACCAAAAAATTCTGAAAGGGTATGATGGTAGTATAAAAACCCTGTCTAGGCTTAGTCTAATTAGCTGCCGTTTTCTTTTTATTGCACTTTGAACTTTTTCGCTTCAGAGTAGGATTTACGATTCCATATCTCGTAAACTATTTTGGATTTTTCTTTTAAATCTTTAGCAAAGTGGTTGCTCTTGATTTGGCCTGCAAAGCATTTCTTTGTAGCAAATCAAAAAAATTACATTTTCATACTCAAAATTACAAAAGTTTCTCAAAAAAACAAAGTTTTTACCACTTTTTTACAGTTTTTCAACATCATCTTGAAGCCCGTTACAAATTTGGACAAGTAATATAATACAAAGTTGTAACTTAGACCTAAATAAACAAACTGTTAGAGCGAACCAAATTCATTTAATTACTCTTTCACATAGTTATAGGCCAACATGCATGTACAACTGTCATAAAAACTCGAAAAAAACGAATAATTTCGGTGAAAAAGTAAAAAAATTAAAATTTTTGATTATAATTTTTAAGTTATGTTTTTTGTACTATTTTATTGATTTAATAGAAAACAATCGAAATTTTTGACTGTGTCAGCCAATTGCTACCAAAAATGGCCATTTTTCGAGTTTTGATTAAAATTCTACATGCTTAAGGGCTCGTATATATATGAAGGACCAATCGAATGAAGTTGGTATGCTCCAACCGTTTGTTTATTTAAGTCTTAGCTACGTTATTGTTCTGCAATGCTGGGTCAAATTCGTTGCAGGTTTCAAGACAAAGTTGAAAAACAGTAGAAAATGTGGGAAAACATGACGATTTTACGAAATTTTCGTAATTTTAAGTATAAAGATGTGACTTTTTTGACTTGCTACTTAAAAATATTTTGTAAGCCAAGCCAAAAGCAACAACTTCCTCTAAGAATTCAAAGCGAAATTCCAAATAGTTTACGAGATATGGAGTTGCAAGTCCCAATCAGAAGCTGAAAACTTTAAAGTTCAATAAAATGAAAACGACACCTAACCAGACCAAACCCGGCGAATGTTTTTGTACTAACATCACACGAAAGACACTACATATATAGACACCGCATCTCATACAAACTTTTTTTTGTTTTTTTTTTTAGATCCAATCAGAACAATCGATTTTCCATTAACATGCGTCATCTATAATATCTATAAATCTTTGCTATTATCTTTTATTATCTTTTAAAACTTATAGCTTAATTTCAATACAAATATCGTAAAGGCAGCGAGAAGTAAAAATTGGTATCCAATGTCAGCTCCCAAGAAAATCGATTTTTGTTTCCAACAACAAGACTGCAAAATAAAAACAACAGTTTGGCAGACCAACTGTTTAATCTAGACATCATCTCTAAGACAGAGAAAAACAAGTTAACGACAAGTACGGCGCTACCTCCTAGAATTTACGGTCTTCCAAAAATTCACAAAGAAGGCAATCCACTTCGACCAATTTGCTCATCATTAGGTGCACCTTCCAGTGGACTATGTAGATACATAGCTAAAATATTAAAGAACATCACTGCGGACTCCATTTACAATGTTAAAAATTCAATTGAATTTAAACAACGGACCAATAACGTTCAGATTTCGGAAGAAGAGAAATTAGTCTCATTTGACGTAGTATCTCTATTCCCGAGCATCCCCATAGACTTGGCATTAGAAATCATTAGGAAAAAATGGACTGATATAGAAGAATATACCAAAATACCGAAGCCATTGTTTATGGAAATGGTTAAATTTTGCATATTGGAAAATAGGTATTTTAAGTTCGAGAACCAACTATATACCCAATTAAAAGGACTGCCAATGGGTTCCCCAGCATCCCCGGTAATAGCAGACATTGTAATGGAAGAGCTTCTGGACCACACAATGAAGAAACTTAAGTACCCACCAAGACTGCTAACCAAATATGTTGACGATCTGTTTGCCATTATCAAGGAAACCGAGGCTCGCGACGAGATTTACCACAAGGACATCATTTCCGAAATTAAGCCAATACTGACGAATAATGACTTCCCCATGAAGATTATAAAATCATTAATTGGTAGAAACAAGACAATAAAACCAAAAGGCGACAAACAACCAAAATCATATAGGTGCCTCACATACGTTCCGAAACTCTCAGAGCGCTTCGCAAAATCGGAATGTTTCAACAGACACAACATACAAATAGCCCACAAACACAATGAACAATTTTTACAACAAGACGAAATCCAAAATAGAAAAAGCCGACAAAAGCAATGTTATATATAAAATACCATGCAATGGAGATTTAGAGAACAGGTGCAATAAACTTTACATTGGAACAACAAAGTCTAAACTTAAAACAAGGATTTCACAACATAAATCGGATTACAAGCTCCGACACCAAACGACAAATCAAAAAACAGCACTAGCAACCCACTGTATGGAGAGCGGACATTCACCGAATTTTGAAGGAACCACAATTTTACAACAAGAGAGCAATTACAGGAAGCGCTTTACTCTTGAAATGCTACATATAATTGACACGCCAACAGACAAGAGACTAAACTACAAAACTGACACTGAAAACTGCGCCCACATATACAGACATCTACTCAATAGGCAATAATTTAGTACTGAACTTCACGTCAAGCGGTACAGACGTGTTACAAATTGTATGTAAAAAATGTTTTTTGAAGTAATGTGATAATTGGTAAATTGTTTTTGTAGTGTCCCTGAAGACGGATGCCGAGGCGCATTCGAAATATATCGGAAACAAACCAAAAACACTGAGTTTTTCTTCTCGACCTAGAGCCAGCTAACATCTACACTCTCATGCGTCAGCTATAATATCTATAAATCTTTGATCATACCCTTTCAGAATTTTTTAGTTTCGGCTCGATCAACTTTTTAGTGTTGCACAGTTTAATAAGTAAAGTAAAGTTTGTAATTTTCTCTGGTGAAACAGTTGACTTTTATTTGTACACTTAAGTAATTAGCTGTTGTTGAATGATTTAAAGTTTAACCTAGCAGCGGCATTCGAAGGATTTTTCTAGAGGTTTTTTTTTTTAAGTTCTCTATAGATTCTTCTTCCTTAGGACAGTATTTTGCATATAAATTTATAATCCGGGGGGGGGGGGGAGACTTATCACCGATACAATTCCCTCGAAATATATCTGGTCCCTCCATGATACCATCGAGTTTTGGAAATGGTTTCTAGTCTAAGAAATTTTATTTGGTTGGGCCAAAATATTTAAAAAATTGTATAAGAACTTAATCTTAAGAAATTTGTGAACCGAATTCTTTCTCAAACAGATGGTTTCCGGTTTCCGGTTCGAGTTCAGGCTATAAATTTACAAGGTTCGGTTTATAGTCTGCTTTGAGGGACGCAAAAACCTGAAGCGAATCGGTGCAGCCTTGCATGCATTCCCTTGGAAAAAGCGGTTAGAACTGAAAATTTTACAGTTTGACCTCCTGAATTCCTTCTTCGCGATTTCTCGAGTCTTTCTTAATTTCCTTTAGATCTTTTTGTAGTAAAAAGAGTCACTTTAGTAAAGCCATATCATTCTCAAAGTATTAATGAAAACATTATGTGCATTCCACAATCTTCTTCTTGGCTTTCAACTGGGTTCGGTGTACCAAAGTGTTCTTACTATAAAATAATTTTCTAGCTCATTATATTCTTGTTAGATTTTTTTTGATACTTTGAACACTCCAATGAATAACTAGAAACATATCTCATTTTAATGATTAATAGCACACCCTACCAACCTATCATTAATTCAAAGTTCAGTGCTATCTTCTGCAATTAACTCACCTTTTTTTCCCCCCCCCCTCTTATTATTTTTCTCAGTGCAATTTAACTGTACCTTGCTCGTTACTTCCACATTCACAACCTAACGGTAGCTGAGGCTGCAGTGCCGCGACATTGGCTATGACTATGTGGCCTGCAGCCACAAATACAGCAACAGCAACAACTGCAGCAACAACAACAATCGATTACAACAAAATAGCATTGAATAAGGTTATAGAGTTAGCTTCGCTTGTTGTTACTCGCACACGACTCCCCGATGCCAATTCCGATTTAAAATCTTGCTCAAGTATCAGATCTCTCCTCCAACTAGCATTGAGCAACGTTTCCAACTCATGTGAGAAAAGCACCCGCATAACTTTATAGCTGCAAATGGTCAGCCAGAGGGAACGATCGAGGGAGGGGGTCACCATCGCCACCGCTCAAGTGGCAGTTCATTATGTAAACAAAGCAAGGAAAACAAGAAATCTGGCTACAAATCAATAGAAAATGTTTCACATTTTTTTTGTTTTTTTCGCATTGATGGGGCGTACGCCGTCCGCCGGCTAACCGACTCACTGACTGACTGACTGAGCGAGATCCAGCAGCTCCAGTTCCAACTCCGATCCAGTTGGTAACCCATTATGAATAAACATTTTGCCACATGTTACCTGTCTTTGAAAAGCAACGCGTGCGATTTGGAAATTTTTTAATGAAAATGAAAATAAAAAAAGGAGTGAGATTTTTTATATTTCTTTTCCATTTTATTGCAATTAGCAAGTCAAAAAGTAAAACTTAGCTCTAGACTCTTGACCAAAACTGGATCAGTTCCTGTTCCAGGCGAGTGAAAAAGCCTGTTTTGATTAGGAGGAAGGCTTTCTGGCAAAATGGTGTGAGAGTAAAAGTAATAAAAATTTCAAATTTATATGCATAACACGCTAAATGTGAGAATATTTTAACGAAAATGAAAGAAATGAGTTGAATGTTAAAAGCTTAGCTACACTTTTTTGAAAAAACTAAACTGGGAGTCAATGCGGCACCCACTATAACGCTGACCATTAGGATGAATTGTGAATTAAATTACTTGCTTAAACTGTGAGCAAATGTGGTACCTATCTGGAACTACTTTAATTGTCAAGCAAGCCTTTGAAAATACAACTGTGATGAAATGGGGCAGCCAGCTGGCCAGCTGCCATATGTATCTCTAATGAAATGCGGCATCCATCTGTTCGGAGAGATAAAAAAAAAAAAATTCCGAGATATCCGTGCTGAAATCAATCCCAAACGATGTCATAACTCTGTCAAACCCGGATTTTCTCAAACCAAGTACGAAAAGTATTGATTTGAGTACGGAATTTTCAATCCCGGAATTGTTGTCTTGATCCCGACTTAAGCTTACTCTGGATTGATTTTATCTCGTTATTCGAGCTCGATTTGATCCCTTAGTCGGATCCAATCAAGAAGATTCAATATTTTATTTAAGCTCGATATTCGTACTTGATTTGATCTCGCAGTCGGCTTGGTGCAAGTGTACCCGTGATTAAATTGAGCTCGATACTCGAAATACATCCAATCCGAAAGATGATTGCATCAAAAATGACTTGAGATTGACTTTAGCTCGATGTTTCAACTCATTTTGACCGCCAAAAAGCAACTCACAAGAACTCCATGCTACTTTTTTAACGACCTTTTTGATTATCAACCCAGCAAGTTCTAACCGGCTCGAGGTCATTAGTATGCATACAACTGTAAAACAGAGTTCCCCAGCGATAGCCCCTGGGGCACGAACATACTCGCCAATTCACACCGAATGCTTGCCGAAGTCATGCATCACTGTGTGTTAGAGAGAGGCTATGTCACATTTTCGCGCTCTCTGCTTGGGGAACCCTGGTGTGGAGCACTTGCTTGACTGCACGGCTTGCCGAAGGAACGCTGACCCCGCAGAAGTCACCCACAATGAAGAGGAAGCTACCACTTGCATAAAAACGCAGAGCCACCAAAAGTCGTTAAGATATTTTCGGAGAGAGTCGATGGACACACTGTATGTAGAATGATCAAGATGAGTGACAGACAGGCGAGAACGCAGTAGAGAGAAGACTACAGAAGAGAGACCGAGACGAACGAGGACAGACGTTATATATTATATAATGAACAGAAAACCCGTATTGACATTGTGAATAGTATACTCTGTGTATATAGAAACCCGTGTAAATAGAGTGTAAACAAAAGCCCGAGAACCCGAGAAAAACAGCCGTTTACAATTCACAAACGTTTACAATTCAGCAAATAGCAAAATATATAATACAAGTGAAGAAATCGGCTCTTTCTCTACACTGAGAAAAAAAAAACAATCAATCTAAAATCTAGATTGAAAATCTCGTTTTCAATAACCTTGCAAGCTTTTAAAAACAAGATTGAAAAACCTTGAAATGAGCTTAGAAATGTAAAAAACAAGATTTATCATCAAAAAACTTTTCAGTTGCCTGTAAGTTTTTGATATATATAGATTTGTTTTGCTAAAAAAAAACAAAAATAAACAATTTTCGACTGCAATGCAACCCACCCCTCCTGGGACTCAAACCACGACCTCTTCGTTCAATAACACATTGGCACGGCCGATTAGTCGATTTTGCCACAGGGGGTCAATTGTTAAGCGCAGCCAGTTGCAGTATAAGAACTCAGGCTGCGAAAATCTCTCCTCTTATACTGCAACTGGTTGGGTCTAACAGTTGACGCTCGGTGGTAAGTGCGCAAAAACGTACTGAGCTCAAGTCCCAGTTAATAATTTACCGGCGGGTTAATAATTTACAATTTATATAAGTTTTTCAGAAAGAAGAATATGTTAATAACTTAAACAACTAAATAAACCAACCAAAATCACACCCCACTCCTTTCCCACCCATCACCTAATAAAAAAAAATGATTAATTTATTTTTGTCTTTTTTTTCATATTAAAAAATTAGATTGTTTCATCTAAAAAGCCGATTTCCAGAACGCACGAAAATAAATTTGTATGTAGAAACACTTTTCAACTGTTTTGAAATCTGAATGCTATTGCACAGCAGTCTTATTTGAATGAAGTATTGTGCCAAAATAAATTTTTTTCATCTGATAGCTAGTCTTAAAGTCGAGTATCAACGATCTTAATTCAATATAAATTGAGAATATAATCTTGGGTTAAGATTTTCTTGACTCTGTCGAACTCTGACACCGTTTCGTCTAGTTTCAAGATTTTAATCTTGGTTTTAGTTCAGTGGGTTAGTGTATATATGAAAATATCGATAACACTGTGACACATTTTTCAACTTCAAAAAGTGGATACAGTTGAGACCAAAATAATTCGAAAGGATATGATGGTAGTACAAAAACCCTGGCTGGGTTTGGTCTCGTTAGCTGCCATTTTTTTTGTAATCCACTTTGAAGTTTTTGGCTCATGTTTGGATTTTTGGAAGAAAATGTATTCTTCCTCATACTCATAGTTTCGAAACCATTTGGAATATGGCCCTAATGTCTGCAGCTAAGTTGTACCTCTTGACTTGGCCAACAAGACACTCCTTTGATTAAAATAAAAAAAAAAAACACATCTTCGTACTCAAAATTACAAAAATCTCGAAGAAACATTGAGTTTTCCCCCACTTTTTTTACATTTTTCCCAAAAAACCGTTAGAAAAATTTCCAGGCATAGCAGAACAAAATTGTAGCTCAGACCTTAGTAAACAAATCATAGGAACAAACCAACTTTATTCGACAACGCCTTCCCATAGATATCTGCCTACAAACAAATTAAATGTTTATTATAACTCAGAAATATACATTTATTTTTAGTAATTGGTTCATTCTGTTTATAGAACCAGTTTTTTTCATGAAATCAATTAACAATTAACAATATTTAGCAGGAAACCGAATTCAATCGCGATCGTCGTAGTCTCGGTATTTCTTTCGCTTCTTCTGGTCAATATCTCGTCCGACTGTTTGTTGTTCAAAAATTGAGTCTGTTAATGTTTGTTCTTGCTTTAGTGTGTCTATAAATTTCCCAATAGTGGCGTGTTAAACTTGAATTCTGCCATTAAATGCATTATGCCAACCCTCTACGTTGTTTGTTTGTTTGTGTTGAATTGACGTAGTTTTGAATTGTTGTGTTGGGTGAAATGACTTTGTGATATATAGAAGTGTCACCATATACTGGATTTGTTTGTCCTTTATTTATCTCTTATTCTTGATCAGCATCAACAGCCGAGCCTTAAGGAGGGCGTGTTATCAAAAAATGGGCTCAATAAGCCGACCAAAAAAAAAGAACAGTAGTCTCTTCTGTCATATTTCCACAAATGTAGTTGCCTTTTTGATTTTCAAAAGATGACAGCAATTGAAAGGAACTAATTACTTCGACATGAGAAGGCAGCTGTCCAATTGCTGTCGATGAGAAAAAACAACAACCAACCTCAATAGTGGTGTTGTCTGTGTTCTGTTTTTACAGTTGTATGCGAACAAGTAATGACCTCGAGCCAGCTAAAACTTGCTAGTTTGAAAATCAAACAGGTCGACAAGCCGATTTCAAGAAGGTCAATATCGGATCTTCTTGAATGGATTCGACTGAGGGATCAAATCGAACTCGCATAACAAGATAAAATCAATCCCTTGTGTTGTTGAAATAAACCGACGTTGAGCTAAAGTCAAGCTCTCCCGAGCTAAAATCGGGATCGAGACAAGAATTCCGGTATTGAATAGTCCGTACTCAAATCAATCCTCTAGTACTAGGTTTGAGAAAATCCGGTCTTAACCGACTGCTGACATCGTTTGGGATTGACTTAAGCCCGGATTGATTGATTTGAATGCGCTTGGAGTAAAGACGGCACTAAAGTGGTTTTTTCATTTAAAAGCTTGCTTAAACTGTGAGCAATTGCGGCACCCATCTGCTAATCTATAGGCTGACCCATACGCCTAGTTATTTATCAATTATTTCCAAAATTTTTCAAAAATCCTTCTATTTCCTTCCATTTTTTTCCCAGTGCATTGACATTTAACTCCAAGATGGTCCAAGACGTGCCTGAACTGTCCGTACTCTGATTATCCCATTCAATTCTCTGAGTTATGACAATGATTTTATGTTAATAACTCAAAAGTCAAGTTGGCAAAAAAAAAAAAAAAGGGAAGTCAACAACTTTGACTCTGCAATTAACGAAAGTTTCGGTGTTTTGCTTGGTTGGTTTTGCTTGGTGATAAAATTTTTGGCCAGCAGCATATTTCTTTATCGATTGTGCAATAGCCGGGTCTAATGCAGCGGCTCAAAGGGGCGGATGCGTAATATGGCCCCTGGCCAATTTGCTAGCCAAAGCTTAATTAGACAATTTCTCTATTATATTGGAGAATTGCAGAATTCGAAGGCGGTTGAAGGCGGTTGCAGGCGGTGGCCGCTGCCTTTCACAAAAACTTCCCCCCGCCAATCTTGTGCAATTACAGCTGTAACTAATCAAAAGGGCATTGAATTTTATGATTTTTATGAACTGCTGAAGCATCCAAGTGAGCGCCCTGGCGTCACTTGTTCAAATCTTTGCATTTCCCGTGAAACGTGCTGCAGAAACGTAAGCCATCATGATGCAAGAGAAAGAAAGTTGCCTCTTGCCAACATACATACAAAACTAAACGGCAATCTCCGCCAGCGTCCAAGCAGCCAAACCCAAAGCTAAAACAAAAAAAAAACAAAAAAAAAAGTCGTGGAAAAAAGGGTCAGACCATTCAAAACGGGCAAAACGGGCAACAAGTCACGTTAGGGCCATGTTAGCCCGGCCAAAGATCGAGATCCATAATGTGCATATTGCGGTTTTTCGTTATCGACGACTAAATTGCCTTGACTAAGTAAGTCTAAGCCGAACTGATGGCTTTGCTCTGCCTTTAACGAAGTGTGAAAGATGTTGGATTTTGATTCGATTGGATTGCTCAACTTTTGGCATGCCACACCAGGCCACACCATACGCTGCAAGGTTTTTGCCACACCGTGAAGATGTAGTTAACAACGTGACTATGTAATCGACATTGTGATAGGAAGGCTGCCCCGCTCCAAAGCGGCCACTTGAGTGGCTGCTGTTTCTTTTTTTTTCTGTAAAGTGCAAATGATTTTCCTCCTTTACTCACTTCGTTACGTTTCTAATCAAATTAATTTCAGCCACAACTCATGTCCACGTGTTCGGGATTGGACTTGGGACTGGTAAGAGGACTGGTACTGGGCCTGGCTGGATTGTGGCTATTCATATTGCATATGACAGCAGCTGAATATATTGAATTTTATAATGATTTTCAAAACAATCACGATGAAACGAGGGTGAGTTAAATCATAAATTGATTTGAAGGTATGGTTAAGATAGGAGTGTGGGAAAAATAGAAAGGAGACTTTGCGCTCCTGTTAATTTTTTGAAATAAAAGTGGAAGCTTTTGTAACATGGTTATCCATTTACCATTTATTTCAGTTTAACCAATCTGTCTGTCTCTCTCGCTTACTCATGGTACTCATGTACCAAAGGTACACAGATTATATTAAGTTTGTGCAAAAGTATGTAATAGGGAGAAGGAATCATTTCCGACCCTATAAAGTATATATATTCTTGAATCGCATTAACAGCCGAGTCGATATAGGTATGTCCTTTTTTCCGTTTGTCCGTCTATCTGTACGTATGAACGAAGAGATCTCAGAGAATTTTCGTTGTGTATATGGGTGTGTGTGCTATCATGACGTTGTCTTTGTTGTAGCAATCGGATTTGGCAAGTCGGTCGGACAATTTCGATATGTACACTAATGATTTATATATTTTAGGGGACTTTTCTTTCTCGATGGTGTTGGTCAAAGTGTAGGTTTTCATTAGTGCATATATTGTATGATCTGGAAAGTCATTATTCTTAAGGGTTTTAAAAATTTTCTTTTTGTTGTCATTATGAAATATTGGGTCGCTTGTGTCGAAGACTCGTCTTATAAAATTCTTGGCAGTGTTCACTATCATGTGTTTTGGATGACTAGAATAATAATTAATCATCCTCCCGGATGCCATCAGTTTCTGGTACCAATCCAGTTTAAGGGTGTCTTCCACTCTGTGAAAAATTGAATCTAGGAATGGTAACTGGCTGTCCTTTTCCAACTCTAGTGTAAACTTTATATCCTTATGATATGAGTTTAATATTTCTAAGGTTTTCTCGATTTGGTCCTCCTTTACTATGGCAAACAGGTCATCAACATACTTGCTAAGTAATCTAGCGTTCGGTACTCTGTCCAAAATTGTCTCCATGTCTGCGATTATAGGTGTTGCGGGGGATCCCATTGAAAGGCCTTTTAGTTGTACGTAAAGTTTGTAATCATATTTAAAATATCTGTTTTCCGTGATACAGAATGTCAACATTTCCATTAAAAGTTTCTTCGGTATGCTTGTATGGTTCTCAATATCATTCCAACTTTTTTGAATTACTTCCAGCGCCAAGTCGGTTGGAATGCTCGGAAATAGTGACACCACATCAAACGAAACTAATCTTTCGTCGTCATAAATATGGGAATTATTTATAAACAATTTAAATTCAAATGTATTTTTAACATTGTATTTCTAGTCTATAGTCAAATTCTTCAAAATGCCGACCAAATATTTGCATACGTGGTACGACGGTGAATTAATCATCGAGCAAATTGGTCGTAAAGGTGTATTTTCCATATGTATCTTAGGCAGTCCATAAATCCTGGGTGGTAAGGCTGTATTAGTCGATAATCTTTATTTTTCCTTCCTTGTGATTAGTGCAGCTGTGTGAAGTTTTTTAACAAATAAATTGTTTATGGCCTGTAACCGTGTTGTGGGATCCTGTCGTAGAATCATGTATGTACTCAATTCGCCAAGTACTTGTTCCATTTTCTGCTTGTATTCATCCTTTTCCATTTCCACAGTCACATTACCTTTCCGAATTTAAAATTAAGATTCCGTCATTTTCACGTAGAAATTTTTTGGTCTGCTCCACTGTGTCAGTTAATGCTCTCCCGTTTCTTGGTTCTACAGCAGAGATGGGCACGTCGCGACGTTCCAATGCACACGAGGCAGCGTGTGCATAGGACCTCTGCCGCGGCCGACTGCACAAAATCACACGCACGCTATAAGCATTGAAAGCTATTTATAGAACACGAATGCGGCGCACGCAAATTGTGCTTGTATGCGTGTGAAAAGTGTGACGATATGTGTGCATGCCCATCTCTGTTCTACAGTCATTGATTAGTAGTGAGAGTTTCGTTCTTGCCGTTTCTTGCTCCTCCTTGTTTGTTATGATAAATGATTATGATAGAATTGATAAAGATCGTATAGACGATAGTCGAGTTATAAGGAAAACAAACAATTATGATGGGTAGCACTGGCCGCAACGGCGATGGGCAGCACTTCACACACTTTATGTCTTTTTTGCTACTTTGTATAGCTTTTTACTTAAATTGATTAGATACATTCAAACTTTGGGGGTACAGAGTAAGTTATAGTCGGGCTTGAGCGACTTTCTTTCTTGTTTTGGTAAATGTTTACTTTGAGGTAACCAGCTCCTAAAATTCTGAAACTAATTTTCCTCGATAGATCACGAATTATGAAGAAACGACATATATTCACAGTTAAAAGGCATGCCGATGGGAAATCCAGCATCCCCGGTTATAGCGGACATCGTGATGGAGGAACTCCTTGACAGCAGTCATAAAACAAGATTGCTTACAAAATATGTAGACGATCTGTTTGCCATCACGAAAGAGGAAGAGACTCAGAACACACTTGACACACTAAACTCGTTTCACAGGAATCTAAATTTCACCATTGAATTGGAGATGGATGGCAAACTACCATATTTAGACTCCACAATAAACAGACAGGGAAATCAATTTAAGCTAAGGTGGTACAAGAAGCCATTAGCATCAGACAGTATTATCAATTACCATTCCAAACACCCGAAAAACATGATAATAAATACAGCATGGGGTTGTATACAACGGATGATATCAGAGCTCGCAAATAACCCTCAACAGTTTTTTCAGAGCGATAAGCCTACTGATAAAACAGAAAAAAAAGCCGACTCAGTCACTCACTGAGCAGAACACTTTTTTTCCCTCCTCATGTGTTTTCTGTTGAACCGAAAATAGGTTGATCAAAACCATAGCTGTTAAATAAGGATTACTAATCGTAATGATTAGATATTTGACTATTTTCGGGATTATTGACGACTACCAAAAATAATCAAAAATAATCTAAAAAAATAATTCGACTACTTTTAAAGATTATTTGTGATTATTTTTGATAATTTTTAAAAATGTACATAGCCAGATTTGTGGCCCCCAATGCTATTAATTTTTTAAGTAAGCAGTTTTAAAGTACATCAACAGAAAGACATTTAGCGATTTTTTTATACTTCTAGTACCAACCCTGCATTTTTAACAGCGATTTTTATCATTTAGGTAGGTAGTTCCGGCTGGCCCTTTGTAGGGGGCCACACATAGACCTTACGGTCCTTACTGAGGCCGGGTGGTTTTTCTGGGTTTTCATCATTTTAATCACAAGTCTTTTTCAGGCCATCTAACCTTTAAAAAATTCCAAATTTGTTTTTGATCAGCGCTGGCATTAATACTCTTCCCCAGAATAAACTTTCAGATTTTTAACATGAAAGCCTACCAACAAAATTCCGCGAAATTTCTATTTAAGACTTCTAGTTGAGATTCCAAAAAATAAAAGAATAGTTCTCATACAAAACGCTGCTATAAAGGATCTAAGCAGTCGTATTAAGCAACATAAAGCTATTATTTTCTGGCAAACCACAAAGATACAATCAAAAATTTATTTATTTCATTTTACAATATGTTCCAATTATAGTTCCTGTTGGAAAAAGAAACCATGAAACAAAACAGAAAATATTTATAAATATTCTCAATTAACTTTTTTTTATTAATCTTGAAAAGCTCGCTCCAACGGTAAGCAATTTCTACCAAACTGCGCGAGTTAAGTCCATAAAACCCATTTTCCGACCAATCGTTGCTATGGCAGAAACAGGAAGTAGTCATCTGATCCTGGCGGTTCCGACATATTAGCAGCGTGCACTCAAAAGAAAACTGTGTTCAGCTTGATAATTTAAAAACTGAGGGACTAGTTTGCGTAGAAACAGACAGACGGACGGACTAAGCTCTATCTTTCATCTCAGTTTTCAGTTAAAACATCTTCTTTTGGTATTTTTTTTTATGAGCATTTGATAAAAATATGTTAGATTAACTCGAAACTAAAAGAACAATTTTCTCTGAGCATTTTTAAATGTCTTTCTGTTGATGTACTTTAAAACTGCATACTTATAAAATTCATAGAATTGGGGGCCACAAATCTGGCTATGTATTTTTTTGAAATAAATTTAAAAATATCAAAAATAATCTCTAAAAGTAGTCGATTTAATTTTATACCCTTGCAGAGGGTATATTAAAATTGAACCATAGAAGGAAGCATCTCCGACCACATAAAGTATATATATTCTTGATCAGCATGACGTGCTGAGTTGATATAGCCATGTCCGTCCGTCCGTCTGTTTCAATGCTATCTCCTCCGTCAGTTTAAAAGCTATCTTAACCAAACTTTGCACGAAGCCTTTTGGTACAATTACGCTGCACATTTGACGGAACCGGCCGGATCGGATGACTATAGCATATAGCTGCCATAGGAACGATCGGTCAAAAAACTAGTTTTAGTGAGAAAAACTTTTTTGTTTTCAATGCAAACGCCCCCAAACCTCGTTTTTATCAGTTTGCTATGATTTTACATAGTTTCAACCAAGTTTTATGAAAATCGGCCAACTATATAGTATAGCAGCCATACAAAAGATATGTCTGAGAAAAAGTTTAAGTAGGAAAAACTTTTTTGTTTTCAATGCTATCACTCCCAAACTTGTCATTAATCAATATTTTATGCTACTGCACAATTCTGCCAAGTTTCATCCAAATCGGATGACTATAGCATATAGCTGCCATAGGAACGATCTGTTGAAAAAGTAGTTTTAGTGAGAAAAACTTTTTTTATTTTCAATGGTAGCGTCTTTTTTCTTTCCAGTTATGAATATTATCAGTTTCCACACAATTTTGGGGAGTTCGGTCAAAATCGGATGAACACATCGTATAGCTGCCATATAACAAACTGGGAAGCAAATGCCCAAGCTACAAGGGTATAAAAACTTCGGTCGAGCCGAAGTTAGCTTTCCTCTATTTTTAAGATTACTGCAGCCATCTTTTAAAAGGACTCAAAGACGCACTACCCATTTTTTATAAAAATATCTGACCGCGAACAAATATGTATTTTTTTAACGTGATTTCCCCAAATGAAGGGCCTAGTCCACTGTCATCCGCTCGATTTTTTTCAAAAAAAATTCGCCAGTGGCGCCAATATTTCAAGAAAATTTGCATGTTCAACGCGTACCTCAGAGAAATGAATGTCTTCATTAATTACTTTCTCAAACTTGGGGATGAAAAAAAAGCGATACGATACATCGCTAATTTATCCCTTGTATGTTAAAAATGCGATACCATATGTATTTTTTTGGTATAATTGCCAAACTATCATTAAACTCTCCCCTTAAACTATCGCCAAATTCTCTTTTTGACGAGAGAGATAAGAAACACGACAAAATGTGTGAAGGGCAAGGCCAAATCAAACTGGCACGCACGTGATCGCTCCCAAAAAACAAAACAAAACAAACAACGACCTACAAAAACAAAGGAAACATATAGTATTAATAACTTTACAACTGAAGGACGGACAGAAGGACATGGCTATATCAACTCAGCTCGGCATGCTGATCAATAATATATATATATTTTATGTGGTCGGAGATGCTTTCTTTTGTGCGTTACAAGCAACTGCACAATTTTAATATACCTTCAGGAAAGGTGTACAAAACATAGTCTTAGTAGAGCCTGAGATTTCATGCACCCTAGTTTGCAAAAGTAGTTTTGAGAAAAACAAATTTGAAGTTTTGATTTTCACTCGGAACAGTATACTTGCGACATCACTAAAATCTCCGATTTTTTGGCAACTAACTGGAATTTTTTAAGTTTTTATTTTAAATTTTTTGACTAAATATATTATTAATACTTGAATAGCCCGCCCACCCATTCACATTCCGGCAGTTGTGCCAGTAACAAAAAAAGTCGAACATTAATTTTATTTATTAAATTTTATTTTTCTTTCTTTATCTATTTATTTTTATTTACAAATTGGCTCTTACTCATTTATATTTCTTAATTTCTTGGTAGTACAGTCTTGCCAGTTGGACATTCGTGTCAGCGCTCAATTCCTCCCAGGACAAACTCCCCTTGGCCAGGTAAATCAAGACATATCCAACTGATTCCAAGTCGTCGCGCCGCGATGATGGACAGTATTGCATCGCTTTGATCGAGGCATAGATTAACGTGCCCTCAAAATTCTTCACTTTCTTGGTCACATGCCGGCCGAAGGTATCCTCATAGCGCTTGGATATGCCAAAGTCAGCGACAAACAGCCTAGTGGTCCGCTCTCGAGATAGTCCCATCAACAAATTCTGCGTTTTGATATCCTGATGAATGATGCCATGCTCCTGCATGAACTGCACACGATCGATCAGCTGATCGGGCAGCAACGGCACCGTCTTCATTGTTCTCGAAATGGGCCTTAAAGCCCTATACTTAGCTTGGAAGTCCGAGATGTCTTAATCGCACTTGCTTTTGAAGGAGCTCCCTTGCAATGGTTTCGTTTGGAGCGAGCAGCACATATTCTTCCACTTGGACGTCCAAATTGATCACTTTTCGTAATCCGGCTTCATCCAGCAATTGGGAGTTTGGAAATTTGAGCCGTTGTAAATCCTTTTTTTTATATTTTCCAGATATATATTTCCATATTGTTAGCTGTGATCCGACACCGTTGAGTTGTTGAGTTAAAATTTAGTTTGTCACAATATTTCATGTAAATAAGACAGGTGTTCAAAAGCATTCAGTTCTCCAAGCTGTTCAAAATAGTTTCTATTCATGTGTAGTGTATCGTGCCGAACTAAATTTTTTGGCCTTAAGGCCCATTTCCAAAACAAATATAAATAACTGACAGTTATTTATGTTCACTATGAAGACGGTGCTGATGCTGCCCGATCAGCTGATCGATCGTGTGCAGTTCATGCACGAGCATGGCATAATTCATCAGGATATCAAAACGCAGAATTTGTTGATGGGACTATCTCGAGAGCGGGCCAGTAGGCTGTTTGTCGCTGACTTTGGTATATCCAAGCGCTATGAGGATACCTTCGGCCGGCATGTGACCAAGAATGTGAAGAATTTTGAAGGCACGTTAATCTATGCCTCGATCAAAGCGATGCAACACTGTCCGCCATCGCGGCGCGACGACTTGGAATCAGTTGGATATGTCTTGATTACCTGGCCAAGGGGAGTTTGCCCTGGGAGGAATTGAGCGCTGACACGAATGTCGAACTGGCAAGACTGTACTACCAAAAAATTAAGAAATATAAATGAGTAAGAGCCAATTTGTAAATAAAAATAAATAGATAAAGAAAGAAAAATAAAATTTAATAAATAAAATTGAGGTCCGTTTTTTGCTGTTGCTGGCACAACTGCCGGAATGTGAATGATATCAAATTAGAACTAGCAAAGGTTAAGTAGAAATCTAATTCTGACAGTTAAAGCAAAGCACACTTTGGCAGCTCGTTTGGGGAATAGCTGGTAGGGGAAGCATATAGAAATATTTATTTATTTAGTTTATAGTTAAACAATGTTCTGTTCAGCTTTAAGAAGACCTACTTAGGAACGACAATAAATTATCTTTTATTACAAACAGGGAGGAGTGAGTGGAGAGAGCATGATAATGCAAGTTATAGTTTAAGCAAAGGTTTCGGAAGGGTTCGTGATGAGCGTAATTTGTTAGGCAAGGCTGTAGATAAATAGGATAAAAATTTCTAGTAACGCGTTGTGGGACTGCAAGACTTATATTAGACTAGCATAAAACCCGTCGTGCTTCGCTGCGTCGCCATCAGTATAGCCTATATCAGTATAGAACCAACAACTTAGCACCCACATCCCACCCACTTCCAACCCACAACCCACCCACTTCCAACCCACAACCCACCCACTAACCACCCACATCCCACCCACTTAACAGTGGGCATACCGGCAGTATTTCCAACATCGTAAAATGATATCACAAATGAATTCGAATTTTATCACTACAAACCGAGTTTCAAGTCAATCGGATGGAAAATAGTTTATTGCGTAGGTTTTCCAACATTTCAAATTATTTCGTATTCTATCCTTACAAACAGAGTTTGAAGTCAATCGGATGTGTAAACTTTGAAAATGAGTTTGAAACTAATCGCTGGCAACTAAACTTTCGCCCACGCAACCTTGACCATCCACTTACCACCCAGGGGGGGTGAATTTTGGTATGCAGTTATTGTTGAATTTTCATAAAGATCTTTGAAAATGAGTTTAAACTGGATCGGATGATAAACAAAAAAGTTTCATAAAACAGTTTTTCCCGAATTTTCCACATTTCCCGACAGAATTTTCCAAAATCCGTTCTTAGTACTCACTATCAGCAGAAGATAAAACTACTGTGAAAAATTCAGCATCCTATCTCTTATGGCTTGGCCTGTGCGACGGACACCAGTCAGTCAGTCAGGTTGAACTCTTTTATAAATATAGATCACAATGCGATAGAGTCGATTACTCCTGAAAGGAGTTTATGAATAAAACGGACACCATGGCAAGTTCTGCGGTTCTTAAGAGAAGGCAGGTTGAATAAGCGTAATCTGTCCTCGTAAGGAGGAAGATGTGTGGAAGGATCCCAGTTTAAGCCTCGGAGAGCGAAATTTAAGAACTGCTTCTGAACCGATTCCAGTTGATCTTGATATTTTTGATAGTATGGAGAGCAGACACACTACCCATATTCAAGGATTGGTCTTACCAGGGAAACATACAGTTGCTTAGTGACGTAGGGGTCATTAAATACCTTAGACCATCGTTTAACGAACCCGAGAATTTCCATTGCCTTGTTTGCGTAAACATAACTTGGGTACCAATTGTACACCCAAATCATTCACTTTATCAATTCATTCCAATGGGATGGTATCAATCATATAATCAAACTCATATGGTTGATTACGAATAAAGGTCATACATTTACACTTGCTGAGATTAAGAGGAAGCCTATTCACCGAGCACCAGGTGTGAAGAGAGCTTAAATCGGATTGGAGGAGGAGAGGAGACGCCGGGTCATTATACGACAAACAAAGTTTTAGATCATCGTCATACATCAATGCATGCGAATGGGATAAAACCTATGGGATATCGTTTATGAATAGTTTAAATAGTAGTGGGCCTAAATGACTACCTTGGGGAACCCCAGATAGTACATTAATGGAAAACGAACTCGTTGAGATCGATCGCATAGATATGACTTGATCCAGTTGAGGAGGAGTGGAGGGAAGCCGAGCAAACTTAATTTATGTACTAAAAGCTCATGATTTACGAAGTCAAAAGCCTTGCTGTCATCAGTATAAACTACATCAGTTTGCCGCTTAGGAAGAAATCCATTATTTACCAGAGTAGTAAATTCCATTAAATTCGTAGATATAGAGCGATTCTCCATGAAACCATGCTGAGATTTGCATATTACCGAGCGATAATAATGTTGTAGTTGGGAAGTCAGGATCTTTTCAAGAAGCTTTGGAATATCCTGTAGTTCGATATAATAGACTTTGAACCCTTCTTATGAATAGGAATAATGTAGGATTCCTTCCAAAGACTAGGAAAATCTCCCAGTTGAAGAGTTAAGTTGAAAAGTTTTGCTAGGGGCACACATAAAGAGTCGGCACAAAGTTTTAACACACAGCTGGGCACTTTCTCAGGTCCTGGACTGAAAGACGACTTGATAACGCTATCTGCATCTACCACAGGGCATACAATGCAGTTGGAATTTGCCACTGAATAAGTATAAGTAATGGCCAAATTTTTTGGCTATGCAGAATAGCATCGTTGAAAAAATGTTACAAATAGATTGGAAACATCCGAGGTATTGTCAGCCGTTACATTATCTAAGGAAAGGGAGGGCGGGAACTGAGAGGATCTTCTTTTAGCATTGACAAAGTTATAGAACTTCTTTGGAAAATTCAACTTACACCTGACCAAGTAGTCCTTATAGCATTCTGAGTTATGAACCATAAATTTGGAACGTGCCACCGAATATTTGGCAAAATCCAAATATGTAGAGCCGAGACTTAATGTTTTAAAGGTTAGATAAACTTCTGGTGAACCATGGGGGCGCACGTGAGCGAGGAGAAGGAACCTAAAGGGGTACAAATTCATTAAACATTGTATACAGAACAGCGTAAAATGCGTGTGTTGTTTTTTCTATATCCTGAGATGAGTCCAGGAAAGACTCTCCTCGCAGAACCTCTGACACTCAAACACAACATGTTTTGCAGACTCCACTTGGTTAGTGCAGGAAAGGCACCAGGTAGGTACTCCCTAAAACATCCAAGGTTTGTAAGCCACTGGGTCAGTTGGAGGTTTACTTCTCCATGGCTTCGGTTAAGCCACTCCTCTTTATTCGGAATGTGTTGATGGGTCCACCTTCCTGTATCCGACCTGTCCCAACTCTCTTGCCATGCTCGGAGACTCCGTCCGTTGTGCTTTACTCGCTTTTGCTTCCAGGTCGAGGGGCATGCTGTTAACTATTACAGCTGCTGCAGCGTCCGAAAACGTTCTATAGCCATTTATGAGTCTTTCTGGCTTCTCGTACAGGGGCTGCGTACTGCAGTGTGGTTTTAGCCACTGTTACTAGGAACCGTCTTGTAGGGGGGCTTGGGTCCGCCCATATTTTGCATCAGCCTAGCTGTTATGGCCATGTCATCTGCAAATCCGTGTATCGCCGCTCCAGTTGGTTTGCTGATATTTAGCACTATACGTGTGTGGTCCTATTTCAGTATCGTACAACAAGACTCTGTCCTCAAAATATTGTGCGACTATTCTAATGAGGTAATGTGTCATGCGCATTTCGCTCATTGCACTGAGGATATGGTTCCAATTTGTCGAGTTGAATGCATTGCGAACGTCCAGCGTAACCAGCGCGCAATACTCCTTCGACCCGTATAGTCATCGTTCTCCCTCAATAGCCCTTTGGTCTATATTTTGCACCTTCTCTAGCGCATCCAGTGTGCTTCTGCCGGGTCTAAATCTATACTGTAGAGTGTGTATGTATTTGTGTGTGTCTGGTGTTGTGCATGTGCACCCAGCGGGCCAAGAAACGAGAATTTTGTTTGTCTGTTTGAGTATATTTTAAATCAAAAACGTATCAAAGTAAATATTTTGCTAGAAATATTACAAAAGTATCGCAAGACTTACGCTAACCCTATTTCATGCGACTATCGTAAACGAAACTTTCACTGCCACAAAGTGAACGACATATGAATCATATTTCTATCTTTCCCGATCCGATTGCGAGAGCTTTGTCGGTTTAAGCATCGCAAAGAAATCATTAGAGGTATCGTTTGCGAGCGTTTGGCCCGCTGGGCAAGGCTTAGACTGCTCCTGTGTGTGATTGAAAGATGTAGATAAAAAGAACGGGAGTTACTAGTTGACAGTGCTGTGTGAATCATTCAGAAACTGTGATTGGAGCGGGATGAACTGTGATGCGCCAAATGTCCAAAGTAATGGCGCCATCTGTTTCTTAATTTGGGAATCACTCGGCTAACATTGTTCAAAGCGAGAGTTAAATTGTTGAATGAAAATTATATAAAACTATCATTTATATAAATAATACGAGCTGCAAGAGTCAACACTCAAAGAAAAAATGGAGAATTTCACTCTTGAATCAAGAGAATCTCAGAAGAGTGACAATTCTTGATCCAAGAGCGAAATTAATGATCCAAGAGTGAATTTTTGATCCCGACATTATTGATTCAAGAGTTTCAGTACTTGAGCCAAGTACGAATAATTCTTGATTCAAGAGTTTCAGTAGAATAATTCTCAAAATAAAAAACTTAAAAAGAATATTTGTGGTGGGGGTGTGAGAGTCACGACCTGCCCGACCCGACCGACGCTTAGCCCACTCGACTATCATCCATGAGCTAAAAAAGCAGTTGACTTTCGTACGCATGCGCTCTCTCTCTCTCTGCGAGAGCGAGTCTAACGCTATTCTCTCAAAGTTAAGTTGCCCTCACTCCGCTTGCGTATAAAAAACCAAATTGAGAACGCTTATAACGAATTTATCTTGATTCCATGAGCGAAATTCAAGCGAAATTCAATTAAGAGCGTTCGTACTCAAATTATTCGTTCTAGTTTTTTCTTAGTGTATAAACTTTAAACGAGACGAAGTCAGCTTTCCTCTACATTTTTTAGTATGCAGCTATTGTCGATTTTTCATGTAGATATTTGAAAATGAGTTTCAGCCCGATCGAATGATAGTGAAAGATGATTAACTTTGAGTTTTCCTCATTTCTCCGACCGAATTATTCAAAATCTGTTTTTAGTAGTAAATTTCCGCATAAGTTAAAACTACGCTGAGAAATTCAGCTTCCTATCCCATATTCTTTGGGCTGTACGGCAGTCAGCAGTCAGTCATTCAGTCAGTCGGGTTGAACCTCTCATCACGATAATTGCAACTGCTTTTGACTTTTTGATACACATCCACAATAGTTCAGTAAAAGCACAAATTAAATATTTCGTATTCCTCATTTTACCACACAAACTATGCATTTTCCCACTTTAATTAGCACATTTCATTTATTTTTTGATTTATGTACATTTCATTCAGCTCCGCTACACGCATCAATATCACATTTCGGATGTACCCAATCAAGTGCACATCTTGCATCGTGAACAACGTCAAGGTGATCATGTTTTCGGCACATACATTCACCTGGAACCCAATGGTCAGTTGCGTAGCGTTCACTATGAGGTGCGTGGTTCTCGAGGCTATAGGGCGGTAATTGCCCAACGTACGCAGCACAGTGAGGTGCATCAAACGCTGGACTTTGAACGCAAACAACCGCTTCAGGCGCTGCCCCTGGCCGAGCCGGTGGCATTTGTGATTTAGTACAAAAACCGGACATGGACATGTGTTTTGACAACCAGCAGCGAGACAGAGATAAAAATTTACTCATGTACAACAATTGCAATCTTGTATCGGCTAAAAAAAACAAATTTGTCTCATCTTTCACAGGCAGTAAATTCCAGTTCAAATAACAAATTTTTGTAATCATAATAATTTTTCAATAAAATTTAATGGGGTGCAAACGTTTGTGGATGGAATGATAAGGGAATATGGATGGTTGCCAAATTTAGCTATTAAATTAATTAAAATTTACCCACGGCCTTTTTGCTTCTCACCCTAATCAAAATCCCATTAAATTGTTTAAGTATTAATTTCACACAAATTGTTACTGTTGTTGGGCCACTGTTGCCATAATATTCAACCTTAATTGTTATTAATGAGTGCAAGTCTGTTGTTATTGTTATTGTTATCTGTGTCTCTGTGTCTCTGTGCGAAGCGTAAGCAATTGTGTCTAAGTAAAAACCCGTTGACAAAATCCGGTGAATGACACCAACTAATTTTATTCTCGCCGATGTTACCCTTTCGATAATGATGTCTCTGTCTGTGGTCAGGGTTGAGACCGCCGTTATGCCGCTCTATGATCAATTTTAAATGATGGCCCAGAAGCCGTCAACATGGTTAATTGCTGAAGCTAATTGCCGGTTATTTTTTGTGTCTTTATCGGCCTAAGGCTATAAAAAGTCGCTCAAGAAAGCGCCAATCATTTATGTGCACATGTGGCGGAGCTCCGTTATTTTGCTTTTGACAGCTCACCTTGTCGCTTACCCTTTCGATTTAACCCCTGTGTATGTTTTGTGTGCAATTAAAAGACAATTTAAAGTCTTTTGCACGCAAGCTTCAAGCTTGTTGCCTAAGTCTTTTGTTTTACCTGGAAAGTGTCGATGCGTTTTATCTGGCGTTAAATTGAATAATTTAGTCAAAAGACTTTGTTATACCTCTTTATTTGGTGAGTTGAAAGGGCATATTCATTTCTAGCCCAAATTTTTCTCTAATTTGAATCTAAAGAAAGGAAAAATGAACTTAGATACGGATTTTGTTTATATCAACTCGGCTGTTAATACTCAAAAGAGACGGAAATTCAGGGATTAAAAGTGAAAAAAATATCGATTTCGGTTACGGTTACGTTCACTTAAACAGAGTATAACATTTCCAACCGGTTCAAAGATTCCTTTCCTCCATTCCATTCATTGTTAAACGAGATATTTAACGCTGCTCTGTAAGTAGGTCATATTTGGGGCCCTTACAAATTGTGCCTTTTGGTGATGTTGCCGAAACATTACTAGAACCTGTGTTTGGAAGAACCTAGGTATAAATACCTAGGTACATACTTAGACATATATCTTGTTTACCTTTTACCTTACCTAGGTCTTCATTTTCATTTACCTTGTCCATAGGTAAGGGACTAGGTATTTTTCGTACGTGATTTTCTTCTTTTCTTTCTTTTCGCACTGCTATGTTGAAAAGAAAAGTTTCAGGAACCTGTTTGTGGCTTTGTTCGGTAAACATTCCCTTTTCTAAAACGATACGATCCATGCTAGATTAGAGGAAGGCAGACTATCAGTCCTGTTCTAACTTTCACTTTCGCAAAAGTTTTTCGATTTTTGAACCAATTTGCTAACTGAAAATGAAAGCACGGCTGTTTAACAAATATATCGCCGGTATTATTCAAACTACTCATATTATTTGTACGTCTGCCGATATCTGGAGTTGGAATAACAAAAAATACTTTGGATCTAAGCCGTCATTCATGAGGTAATTGCAACTGTATTTGCTGAAGTTCATAGCAAATATGAACTTAGCCAAATATGTGAAACAGTTACAGATAATGCTTCCAACTTCTGTTTTGTTATGTTTTTAATGTTTATTACTAATAAATTTAAAAGTTATTTTTTTTTGTACTCTTACCTTTGCTTAGGTACTGGAAATTCCGTATATCTTTTAACTTTCTTAGGTGTACTTTTTTACGTTTACCTTGTTCCTTAACTAGGTAAGAAAATCGAGTACTTTTCTAATCACTGGTCACCGTATGCATTTCCCCTCCGGACCAGATGTGCAGGTGTGGGAGATTCACTGGTTCTCCTCTACCTAATTTTACCTTTTAATGGGGTATTCTCCATGTCGAGGCTGTTTTTATACCCTTGCAAAGGGTATTATAATTTTGCTTAGAAGTTTGCAACGCATAGAAATATTCATTTCCGACCCCATAAACTATATATATTCTTGATCAGGGCGACAAGCTGAGTCGATTGAGCTTTGTCCGTCCGTCTGTCTGTCCGTCTGTCTGTCTGTCCGTCTGTTTCTACGCAAACTAGTCTCTCAGTTTTAAAGCTATCGAGCTAAAATTTTTTCTTCTTTTTACTGCACGCTGCTAATATGTCGGAACCAACCGGATCGGATGACTATATCTTATAGCTGCCATTGGAACCACAGGTCAAAAAACGGGTCTTAGTGAGAAAAACTTTTTTGTTTTCAATTTTAGCGGCCTTAAACTCGGCTATTAATTATTTTATATGCTTTCAAACAGATTTGCAAATTTTGGTCAAAATCGGATGACTATATCTTATAGCTGTCATAGGAACCATAGGTCGGAAAATGGGTCTTAGTAAGAAAAACTTTTTTGTTTTCAATGCTAGCGCTATAAAACTCGGCCATTATTAATATTATATGTATTCAAACAGATTTGCAAATTTTGTTCAAAATCGGATGACTATATCTTATAGCTGCCATAAGACCTATCGGTCGGAAAATGGGTCTTAAGTGAAAAAATTTGTTTGTTTTCAAGTAAATCGTTCTTAAAGTCGGTGATTCTTAATATTAAACGCTTTCAAACTAATTGGAAAAAGGTGATCGACATCGGGTGACTATAGCTTATGGTTGCCGTAGGACCGATCGGTCGGAAAATAAGTCTTAGTGAGAAAAAGCTTTTCTGTTTTAAATTTTATCTTTCTTAAACTCCACGATTGTTAATTTGATATATTTTCAAAAGGATTCGCGAAATTTGGTCGAAATCAGATGTTTATCTGTCGTTTAAAGTTAAAGTCGTTTTAGTTAAAATTTTTTTTGATTTTTTTGTAAGCGTTCTTAAACTCTGACATTTCAAAAACAGCATTTGCAAGGGTATAAAAACTTCGGCACAGACGAAGTTATCTTGGCCTTCTCGTTTTAATATGAATTTTTTCCATTTTTTCGGTAGATGCACTTACATTTTAAAGTCATATCTAACTTTATAATAGTCAGATAGAGCCAAGCAAGATATGAATCCCATGAAAGGTAATTAAATGGTCAATAATCGAATAGAACACTATTTTCAAATCGGTTAAGTAGTTTCTATACAATAATAACAAATATTTCAAAAAAATCGATTTTTTGCTCGAAAACACAATAAATTTCGTTTTCAAACGGGTGGTGTTAACTGGCCGTTTTTTGACCATAACTTGAGTATCGTTCATCCGATCTTTATCATTCCTTCAGCAAATCGATAAATAATTTTGATAACTTAATGATAATTTTCCAAATTGCGGGGGCGCGAGGGGGCGTGGCCAAAATTGAAAATAAACTTGATCTGCCTGCAAGTATAAGAAATATATGTCCCATACATGTCAAACCTCTATCTCTTACCATCTCTGAGATCTCTTCGTTCATACGGACGGACAGACGGACATGGCTATATCGACTCGGCTGTTAATGCTGATCAAGAATATATATACCTTATAGGGTCGGAAACGATTCCTTCTCCCTGTTACATAGTTTTGCACAAACTTAATATACTCTATGTACCTTTGGTACAGAGTATAAAAATAAGATAATATAATAAATTAATATAAAACAGAGATAGAGAGAAAACTATCTAAAAGTAAACTTTAAAAATAAAATATTTATACGTAAAACTTAAAACTAATTAACCGGAAAATCTCTGACGCGGTGGGGGAGGATTTTTTAGCCAGTCCGGCAAGCTATGCTCCTACTCACAGATGGGAGTGGTCAGAGATTTCCCCGGAGATAATTATAGAGAGACGTTTTTAGAGAGAAGAGAGAGAGTTCTGTTGAGAGCAGGTGATAGAGATCATTGTAATTTTGACATAAGACCCGAAAGCGATTGTGCTGGGCATAATCAGTTGTGCATCTGGGCAAGATTAAAGGTAAATAGTTTCTAGTTGGCCTAGAAGGAACGGAAAAGTTAAGGCGACCTAAGAGTTCAGTAGAGTCTACATCACTAATGATAAGCTTATGAAAAAAAGAAACGCCTAGGACTGTTCTACGATTAGCTAACGAAGGAAGGTTAATAAGCAAGAGTCTGCTGGAGTACGATGGCAGACGAAGGTTAGGGTCCCAATTTAGTCCACGAAGAGCAAAAAGCAAGAATTACTTTTGTACTGATTCAATACGATCGATATGCTTTTTATATTGCGGACACCAGACGGACGAGCAGTATTCAAGTACAGGACGGACTAGAGCAGTGTACAGGAACTTTGTGGTGTATGGATCATTAAATTCCTTCGACCAACGTTTAATGAATCCAAGTACACGATTCGCCCTATTAACAATAGAGGAGATATGAGGATTCAAACTCAATTTGGGGTCAAAAAGAATTCCAAAATCAACGACTGTAGATATTCGTTGCAGGAGTTCATTGCCAATCGTATAAATAGCCAGCGAAGGTTTGCAACGATGGAAAGTCATAAACATGCACTAGGAGCAATTAAGGTGTAAATGATTAACCAAGCACCAAGACTGCAAGGAGTTTAAATCATCTTGCAATCTAATGGAATGTGTCGGGTCATTGAAAGATAAAATAAGTTTAACGTCATCGGCATACATAAGTATCCGAGAATAAGATAGTAGTGTGGGTTAATAAAAAGAGTAAAAAACAAAGGACCAAGGTGGGTACCTTGCGGTACACCAGAAAGTACAGAGACGGGCTTTGAAGTGTCTGAACGTAATATAACTTTCTGCGTTCTATTTTTTAAATAGGACGAAATTCAGAGCAGAAAAGAGGCTGGAAATCCTAACCGATCAAGCTTATAGAAGAGAAGATCATGGTTTACAGAGTCAAAAGCCTTACTAAAGTCGGTGTAAATGACATTTTTATACCCTTGCAAAGGGTATTATAATTTTGCCCAGAAGTTTGCAACGCATAGAAATATTCATTTCCGACCCCATAAACTATATATATTCTTGATCGGGGCGACGAGCTGAGTCGATTGAGCTTTGTCCGTCCGTCTGACTGTCTGTCTGTCTGTCTGTCTGTCCGTCTGTCTGTCCGTCTGTCTGTCCGTCTGTCTGTCCGTCTGTCTGTCCGTCTGTTTCTACGCAAACTAGTCTCTCAGTTTTAAAGCTATCGAGCTGAAATTTTGCACAGAGTCTTCTTTTTACTGCACGCTGCTAATATGTCGGAACCGACCGGATCGGATGACTATATCTTATAGCTGCCATAGGAACCTTCGGTCAAAAAATGGGTCTTAGTGAGAAAAACTTTTTTGTTTTGAATGTTAGCGGCCTTAAACTCGGCCATTATTAATATTATATACTATCAAACAGATTTGCAAATTTTGGTCAAGATCGGATGACTATATCTTATAGCTGTCATAGGAACCATCGGTCGGAAAATGGGTCTTAGTAAGAAAAACTTGTTTGTTTTCAGTGCTAGCGTCATAAAACTCTGCCATAATTAATATTATACGTTTTCAAACAGATTTGCAAATTTTGGTCAAAATCGGATGACTATAACATATAGCTGCCATAGAACCGATCGGTCGGAAAATGGGTCTTAGTGAAAAAAACATTTTTCTTTTCAAGTAAATCGTTCTTAAATTCGGTGATTCTCAATATTAAACGCTTTCAAACTAATTTGAAAAAGTTGATCGACATCGGGTGACTATATCTTATGGTTGTCATAGGACCGATCAGTCGGAAAATGTGTCTTAGTGAGAAAAACTTTTCTGTTTTAAATTTTATCTTTCTTAAACTCCGCGATTGTTAATTTGATATGTTTTCAAAAAGATTCGCGAAATTTGGTCGAAATCAGATGTTTATCTGTCGGAAAATGGGTTTTAGTTAACATTTTTTTAGATTTTTATGTTCTTAAACTCTGACATTTCAAAAACAGCATTTGCAAGGGTATAAAAACTTCGGCACAGACGAAGTTAGCTTGGCCTTCTCGTTAATATTACTTTTTGTCACAGTAGCTCGATTGTGGTTTGCATGCAACATTTTATTGATGTTTTAATAAAAAATTCTTTTAAAATATATTTCAACATCAAACACATGAATAAAAGACTTAAATCGTTTCTAATAATGTTGAGCATTATTATAATAATTCGTTTATAATTTTTAACATTCATTTATAAGTCTCAAATATCAATTACATTTAATTCCGCCGGCTCTTCAGCACAACTTTTGAAAACTACAAATTCTGCGTCAATTCCACTCGTTTTCGGAATTGGAAACAGGCCTGAATATGAACTCTTATTGTTCTAGTAGCATCTTCCCTACCTTCTTCAAGATTTTTGATTGGCTACTGTTGGCAAGACTTTTGAATACTGCTCGGCAATATTTTTGAATGTTTGGCTAGACTACGATAGAGTCTGGCATATCAGGTTGATCCGATTCTCTCGAAGAGTCTTCTCTCTTCTTTTGTTGAAGTGTTCTTAACCTAGTGTTATACGCAGTTTACAATGCTGATTTTCCGAACCTTGACATTAATGATTCACTTACTCTCATCTATACTTACACCTGGCTTCAATTTGCAGAGACAGCTCTGCCTCATGGCGAGCGCAGGAATAAATGGATGAATGTGAAAGTTTGGCCACACCTTAGATATTTCGGATGTTAATGCGGACAAGAAGCAGCATGATAGTTCAGCACTTTTCAGGAACAAAACATCGCGGCTTACCCTGGATGGATTCAGTATTGCCAATAAAAACACGTTCAAACTCTGCCAGCGACGCCAATACACAAACACACAAATTTAAACGGCAAAGGGTGGATTTTTTGTGCAAATGACGCTGATCATGTGCCCGCTCTCAATAGCTGACAAGACACAACTGTCGCCGGCTGTCAGATTCCTGCTGCAGCCTAACGGTCCACCGACCGCTGCCCACGCATGCTGTCTACCTAAGGAAAACATTCCACGCCCTACTGCAGCCCAATTTACACGATTTCACACTGCACACAGCCGAATCTGCACCTACATGTAACCGATCTCACGTTGATTTAGCATCCGATTAATTTTTCAGCCTGCCAGACGATCGTTCCTACTTATGAAAGTACGTCGCGCAGCTGAATAGCGACCTTTATGGCCTTTTTAATAATCGCCGATGTTCATGCAAAACGATTCCCATACCTGATTGACTACAAGCAACCTGCTACAACTCAAGACGCTCTTTGTTTGGCAACTGAGGCCGGCTGAGTCTACCTACAATTTCTCAATCTCACACAAAGTTCACATCGAGTGGCAAACAAAGTCCCCAACAAGTGGCAAACAAAATTCTTAACGAGTGGCAAGCAAAGTCCACAACAAGTCTCTGCTCTGCTTACAATACCCAGTACTATTGACTCTGCCACCTCAACTGGTCACTGGAGGGGGAGTACTGTGGCAGCTCTGGTCACACTAATCATCGTTATCATGCTGTAGCTAGTTTGTCTTTGGCCTCTGAACTTTATATTGGCAAATGCTGAAAATGGAAATAAAAGTCAACTAAATAAAAAGCAGGAGTATGCATTTTTTCTATCCCCATTCGCTTAGTTCGTTTTGAGGTTGCACCCACCATAAAGCACGCACCTGTTAAAGTCGTGTCATGTCGCCGTTTTCCTTCTCTTTTTTTGTTTATTAAATTTGTTATTATGGGATTATATTAATAGTTATTTACAAATTTTGGGCAAGTCTTAAACATAAAGTTCGCTTAAATTTTGTTGTATTTTTGCAGCTGGTTGTTTAAGCTTTGTGCGCTTCGCTGAGTTGCAAAACCCTTTTGTTGTCCAGCTCAACTCGTCTGGTTTGCTTGTAACGAGTTTGAGGTTGAGTTTTCGGCCTGCTCCTGCTCCAACTGATGCAGCAGCAGCTTCTTCAGCTTATTGTGCTTCTTCAAATAGGCGCTTTTCTCATGTGCCAGCTTGTAATTGGCAACGGTGGGGGGCAGCAGGGTGGTGGAAGTGGAAGAGGATGTGGCTGGTGTGGTTGTAGTTGTTGTTGTTGTTGATGAAGTGTTGGTGCTGGGTGCTCCTGTAGTAGTGGTGGTGGTGGTTGAGGAATTAACAGACTTCATTTGAGCCTCGGCCTCCGCCTCTAACTTAGCCTGCCATTCCGTGGCCTCCTCCTCCATGGGCAACAGCTGCAACTGCAAATAGATGATGCATTATGATTATGACATGGATATGGATATGTGATAATGTGATGTTGGTGGTGGTGAAGCGGGGGTGAGGCGGTTGGCATATACAAAAG
This sequence comes from Lordiphosa magnipectinata, assembly GCA_037044535.1. Classification (NCBI taxonomy): domain Eukaryota; kingdom Metazoa; phylum Arthropoda; class Insecta; order Diptera; family Drosophilidae; genus Lordiphosa; species Lordiphosa magnipectinata. Next base: position 93,557 of record JBAMBO010000843.1, read on the forward strand.
TGTCAAAAGCAGTTTGTTTGTGTGGATTTTGGTTTTAATTTCTTGAAAATTACAAAAATTTGTTTTGTATCTAATTTTTTATATATTTTTTTTGTTTTAATAGCGCAGATAACGCAGTTTACGACTCTCATATTGCCTTACATAGTTCCATGGCGCGTATTTGGCCTTCTCGTAGGCCTTGTATTTCTTTGTCTTGGCATTATATTTGCCCTGCAGTTTATTGGGCATCACAATGGCGGTATATTTGATGCCCACACCGGGCACATATTGGGCAGCCAATGCTGGCACTGGCACCGTACTGCCGCCCACTACATTTGTGGTGGCCAACTGTCCATAGTTGTAATTCTGAGGCGGCTGATTGTTGTAGTTGGGGGGAGCATAAGGACCAGCCGGTATGGCCCAGGTGCGAGGACGTGAGGGCGGTGGCAAAACATAGCTAAAGGGGGAGGGGAGGAAGAAATGCGAAATATATTAATAACCCAAATTAGTCTTGAAAATAATCAAAAACAAATCAAAAAGTTCTTGGTTTAACCCCATAAAATTATTCCCGCTCAGCTGCAAAACTCTGTGCAACATATTATAGACTGGTTACAAACAATTTGTGTAAGCTGTTTACAAATCAACGACATCTCCACTCAGTGGAAGGCTATTAAAATGGTCTTTATTTCGAAAGCGGGAAAGGTCTCACATGTCAGACCCAGCGACTTATAGTCTTTCCTCCTCAAAACGTTGAAAAGATTGTTAGATGTATACTTAAGAGAAGGCATATACATAGTAAGGGAAGCTCTATTGAAACATCATTTCACTCCATAGTCTCAAAAGTAGAGTAAACACTGGCGGCACTTCTCGACATCTTAAGAGCGTTTAATAACGTCCTTCCTAGCGCAATCACATCTGCCCTGACAAATCTAAATGTGCAGGAACCCCTAGTAGAGTTCACTCGACTTTTGCAAATGCCTGCCCTCGAAGATATGTGAATGGGGGCACTTTTCAGAGAAGGTATTCTTTCGCCACTTCTATAGGTTTTAATGATTAACAAGCTATTACGACTCATGAAAGAACGAGGATATACTGTGTTCGAGTATGCGGACGATGTCTTCATAATAAACAGAAAAAAAATTTCCTCAAACTCTATGCAACTTAATGTAGGATGCGTTAGCGACAATCTTAGAGCGGACAGCTGGGTGTGGCATTGGTGTCGACCCAACAATAACAGAACCTGTGAAGTTTACCGGGAAATATAATGATCCGTATTTGATTCCCCCTCTTACAGGCATGCTCCCATTTTTACTTTCGCAAAACTTTTGCAAACTCAAACCGGTTTTTGGACCAAAGTTGGACTCAAAATCGCAAAATTTTTGCGAAAGCGAAAACGGAACCATGCCTGTATGTACTAGCATTTAGCAACACAGCTAAATATCTTGAGAAAAAATTAAGCTGGAATGAAAATTTACTTAAACTGGTCAAAAATCGATCTATTGATCGTAAGTGGGACTTCTCCCCTCTAACTATACACTGGCTTTATTCAGCCGTCGTCCGCCCCATACAACTCTACGGAGCTTTAGTCTGTTGGCTGGTCCTCTGTACTTAGGACTCTTCATAAAGTACAACATAGTGCTAGCTTATACATGAACGGCGCTTTGAGTAGTACTCCTACAGAAGCCCAGAACATTATGTTGCATCTAATTCCCCTAGATCTAGTAGCCAGAGAAATAGCTCGTTGTACTGCTATTAGGCTTAGAGAAACTTAGAGAAACACTCGGCTATTTTAAGTAGTCAAGTAGCGACACGAACAAATATTGATTATCCGCAACCTGGGTGGAAAAATTACTGGAAAAGTCTGTAATGATGTTAGAAAATGCTCCCCCTATGTGAAAAAATTCGGAAAAAAAAATTTTTCATGCGATTTACTTAAACACCAGGGCTCGAACCCGCAAAACTTTTTGGGTTCGGGTTCGGGTTCGTAAGGTAGCTGAACCTAGGTTCGGTTTCAAACCGGGGTACATAAATTAAAAATAAACTTAATCATTTTATATGTATGTTTTAACAACCTTTATGATAATCAAACCTACATGTTTTTGCCGGCTCAAGGTCTCGCTATATGTAAAACAAGAAAGAAAGTCGGTCAAGCCCGACTATAACATACTCTGTACCCGTAGGGCGATTTTCTCATGTTCATATTTTTGCTGAAATCGAAATCCATTTAGATTTTGCAACTAGATGGTTTTTGTGCAATTGGTTGTCTCATGTAGGTTGATTATAAATTCTGGCATTTGCGCCACGGTCACACCGGGAGAGCTGGAATGGTATAATGTTAGGTTGGCAGCACCTTTGCACTCGGCTGAGAATTGTTTTTTTTATTGCGCGCAAATTTTAAAAATTAAAGCAAGAATTTTACAGAGAAGGAGAAGGTTTTTCTTTTGGAACGACTTGTTGCTATGATGGCAGATTAAGCAGTAGGTCGAAAACTATGTTCACACAGGCAAATAATTTGGACAAATTTTCATAAAAATTGGGCTATATATGCCAAAATGTGGAACTTTCCGGCCATATTTGATCAAATTATTTGCGTATGGAACCACAGTTTAAGCTTTTAATCCTGTAAAATCTTTAATCGTGGCTATTTTTATCAAAATTTGCCCAAATTATTTGGATGTGTAAACTTAGCTTAAGCAATGAACTAGGGGAATCAGAACGTGTATCTGTTATTTCAGCAATGTCTGCAGGTGTTCTTTATATTAAAGGCGCATCCAATATTTTCCATTTTTGGTTTACTTAATAACAATTCAGACTTTACTGTTTTTAGCAGCAGTTGTTTTTGGTTTTCAATTATTTTTCAGTGTGACCATATGTGCTGATACGTAAAAATACTTAATTTGAATTAGCATGTACATGCTTTTGAAATCAACGAGGATGAAGTAGATTGCTACGAAATTCATCTAGATGGTTAGCATTGAACATGAGCAAAGCAAATGCAGCAAATCCACCTAGATTTGCAAATCATCAACATGAGAAAACGGCCCTTAATGTCGCAGCTCGCATTTGCTCACGAGTTATTCGCGCTCATCTCTAAGTTTCTCTCTCTCTCTCTTTCTCACTAAGATTGCCTCTGTTAAACGGAATGCTGTGGCTATGGGTGGGGTGGTGAGGGGTGTTTACTGTCCGTTTTTGCTCATAACTTGAGTATCGTTCATCCGATCTTTATCATTCCTTTAGCAAATCGATCAATTATTTTGTTTACAAGATATCTCTAAAGGGTACGAACAATCTATCATCAAAACTGTGGGAGATATGACGTTTTTTCCAAATTGCGGGGGCGGGAGGGGGCGTGGCAAAAATTGATAATAAACTTGATCTGACTCCAAGTATAAAAAATATATGTCAAACCTCTATCTCTTACCATCTCTGAGATCTCTTCGTTCATACGGACGGACAGACAGACAGACAGACGGAAAGACGGACATGGCTATATTGACTCGGCTGTTGATGCTGATAAAGAATATATATACTTTATAGTATCGGAGATGATTCCTTCTGGCTGTTACATACTTTTGCACAAGCTTAATATACTCTATGTACCTTCGGTACAGAGTATAAAAAAAAGTTTAAAGGCTTGATAATATCATAACGTTTACGCAGGCTCCAGGTCAATAAGTCATGGAGCAATGAGTATTAGAGATAAGAGAAACACACATACCAAAAATGAGGATGGCACACTGTATAGCTGTTTCAAGAACCTCCCAGTTCTATCATTAGCAGGCTTTGCCTAACTTCTGCAAGTCAGCAGAGACCGTCTCATGTCAGCAATGTAATGACTGTTTTTGAATTTCAAAGGCAGCACAAGAGCAAAAACTGACAACAACAAACAACGCCAAATTGACAGAAGACTTTGTGTATGTGTGTGCACTCATTTCGACCCTTCTGTATTAGTGGGGGAAATGCTCTATAAGTTAATCATTAGTGTGTCTTCAAGCAATCTTTCATTATTACCGACTCTATAGCTAGTTAAAACAAATATATGTGTATAAAAAGTGCGCTAGACTGATGCTTGTGTTGCAGGAACAGCTAATAACACAAATGCGACATTGTTAAGTTCTTTACAATTATAGTTTTTTCAAAACTTTAAAGCTTAAAGATAGCTTTTAATCTTCTTCAGCAGATAAACACGGTAAAGAATCATTAATATCGATTTGTAATTTATTTGGCGACCTTTCTAATGTTTAATTAGTGTGAGTTGGCTGGCTCTAGGTCCGAAAAAGTTGCGTTTCTAAGTTCGCTCAAAAGCTCAAGCTTTTGCACTTAAAAAGTTCAGCCCTAAGCTTAAGCATTACCACCAGAAAGATGAAAGCACTCATTGCTTGTCTATTTTTGCTTTCATTGCTTTTAGCAGTTCCCAACTGATCTAAGCAATGATTGTATGGAGAGGCAGTTGGCAATCATGCTTTTATCAGCAAAAAGCCTACTGAAGAGTCGTTAGGGATAACGATGAAACAGTTCTGTATAGGCAACCAGCTCTTTTTGGTGGTACAATGCATAACTTGTTTACAGTTGTGAACAAACGCAACTTTTTCGGACCTAGAGCCAGGCAACTCACACTAATTAATCATTAATATCTTTATTTATGAGTTACTTTTGAATAGTATAGAATACAGCTCTACATAAACGATATTGCGGAAGCATTACCAGCAGAAATTTCATTTGGTATCATATGCATATAAAAACGATACTCTTGGCTAATTCAGCACCCAAACTCCAAAAAACGTACCAAATGTGCCAACTAAACGAGTACTGCAAAACTTGGAATCTAAAAATAAACACTGACAAGTCAAAAGTTCTGGTGCTTAAAGATGGCAGAGGAGGTATAGCTCAAGGGAAAACATGTAGCTTAAGCGGTGCGGAGATAGAGAAAGAGTATCATCTTACAAGTATCTTGAAGTCACTATGACCCTAAATCAGAGTCCGGCACGTCCCAGTCTTAAGTGTATATAGCTCGCTCTGCAGCAGCGACGTCGACACAACAACAGTATACGAGCTTATACTGCTCTCTTTTGCAACAACAAAGATATGTTGAATGAGCGCGCTCTCGCGTGGATAAATACACACACGCAACACCAAAATGAGCATGTGTGTTTTGCCGCCCCCTGTCCTAAATGGAAAATTTACAACGCACCTTCGTCTTAAACTAAAGGAATCCATCATGCTACGCCTCATAGGTAAGGTGAATTTTCCGATATGAAGAGGTTGAGAAGTTGCTGCGATTTTTTATTAAGAAATTATTCCAAATGCCACGAAAGACTTCAAGCTATGCAATTCACATTGAGACTAGATTATCCGAGCTACACATCTGCAACTTGGGCACGCATTTTGCATAAATGAGGCAGTTGATGGAAAAACCATCAACAAGACTGGTGAATAAATCAACTAGGCTGCTATTAGCAAATGAAGCTCAATGCTTTAGTGAATGGCGATTTCTAGCTGCTAAGCATAACGTCCCACTAGACCTTCAAAACCATCGATCATGAACGGCGACGCACAAAAATATACTCGACCGCATAGCTGAAGGCACTCGAGAAAAATGTTTTGAACAGGCCCAGAGAAGCATAAGCAGGGGGATGTACAAACTACTTCATTTCTCTCTATGCGAAAGAAACAATTTTAAAGACCGCTATAAACTAAAAGAAATCTCGCAAATATTCCGCGCTCGGTGTGATCTGCTCGATGTGATTGCTACATATAGAGATGGTATCCTGAATAAATGCTCGCTTTGCAATATGCACGAGGACGCCTTCCATTTCTTGACCAAATGTCCAATCCAATACGATTTGTATATTGGCAACAATCTTCGCTGAAGACAGCAGAAGTAACTGAAATTTTGAATGGGCGTTGTTGGACCACCCTGGCTAGTTATATTTTCGAAGCATTAAGATATAGACAGCAAATCACAACAGAATTTTTGTAGATCTTAATAAGATTAAAAAAATCCAACTAAATTAAAATAAAACATTTACATGTAAATATGACTGACGGCAAACTACGGCCAATGCTAACCAAATGTTTTGATACTTTTCTGTTAAATCGTTTAGCGTGCCTGGATTGCCACGGGGATGATTTAGCCCCCATCACCTAACAAAAATTAGTAATACCGCCCAAGTAGACACGATTTCTCAACAATATAACAAATCTGAGCAAAATTTCTATATAATTGCTAGGGAAACATAAACTTTTTCTTATTTTATCAAAAATTTTCCAAAAGAGCTAATGTCCCCCACATGTTCTCTGAGGTCAGAGAGAGACATATAACTTTTCTACTGTCTATAACAATTGACTTTTATACCAACTTACACATAAGGATTGGGATTGGGTATATCATCACTTTGATCCTCCCAAACAGGTGCCGGCTCACGATATGGCTTGCGCGGTGGTTGTGGCGTTGTGCGAGGCGATGGTGGTACTATGGGTCCCGTATTTGTGCCCCAGTCCACTCTTATAGCCTGAGTCTGTAGGACAAGGCAGGTGACTAGCAGCAGGCAAGGCGTCAGCTGTAAAATAAAACAAAACAAAAAATGAAGAAGAATTGTTTAAACTTTTCAATGTCATGTTTGTGCAAATTGTTACACGACTTTTGGTGCTGCCCTCAATTCATCAAACAAACTCGCTTCACCTTATCAACATTCAAGTTTCTCAAATTGCAATCAAATCGAACGCATTTTGAAGAGCAATTAAATTCGCTTTATTTAGTCGCATTGCAAATTGGCCCAGACACACAAAATCGATTCAAGTTAACTTTTTGATACACTTTGTTGCTACTTTTTCATTGTATTACAAATGATTAGGATCAAACTTTAGTCCGACTCAGACACTTTCCTCTTTGAGTAACAAACACTCTGACACCATCATTGTATTCTTCGTTAGGGTATACAAACATAGATTTTGGACTTGAACTCGATTTTCGAAATATTTAATAATGTAAAAATAATGATAATTACCGCTTGTATCTATTCGTATCTCCAAACAATGTCAAGTGTAAACAGGTAATTGTTGCAGCTGCCTAACAAACAATTCGGTTGAATACAATAACAAAACAAAACAACAAAAAATTGTCCACAATTTGGCTGACATCCCATAGAGGTTATAATTCTCACAACAACAACAACAACAACAAACGAAAATTGTCCATTAAAGTCAAAAGTCATTGCCTAAGCAGTTCGACTTATGAATTATAATTTATTTATAAATATTTATGCACTCTGTTTGCTCTGTTAATTGAATTCGAGTTGGGTTCAATAATGGATTTATTGTTTGATTAATTACATTCAATTCAAGTTTTATTTGATTTTGATATGCGGTGACATTATTTTTTTTATGAATTTAATTCGATTACAATGGCATTGCTCAATTGAAATGTCCATAGAAAGAATGTCACCTAAGGTGTTTATTATTTATACAATGGAGCAGAGATTGTGTTGGCTTAACTAATGAACTATTAGGAAGTGTTAAATTGAATGGAAAACATGAATACATGAATATATCCAAGACATGAATTCAAGTTAAGACAATATATAAATGTTTCGACTAGCGTAATGCCCAGCATAAGTTGCTAAGCCACTAAAACTTTGTCAGAAATGAGCTCCGACCACAAGTTGGGAAAACTCATGTCTTCTAAGTTTGCCACCTTTACTTACTTATACTAAGCTACTTGAAAACTCGGGAAGATGCTCAAGAAAACCGTAGAAGATAAGGAAGTAGCTTTTAGTGCCTTCCTAGACATTGAGGGAGCATTCGACAACACATCCCATAGTGCTGTCAAGAATGCCCTTATCCGAAGAGGAATAAGAACTACAATAGGCAGATGGATAGATTCACTTCTACGATGCTGAGAAGCCTCTGCAGTGGAAGGTGAAGAAGCCATCACAGTAACCACAACTGGAGAATGCCTAGAAAATACAAGCTAAACAGAACGATGCAAACACGCCTATCCGACTGCCTCATTACACCAGAAAAAGAGGTCGTCTTTGACAACATGCTAAGAATTGATAAGCACCCTCATGGTAGTGAGACCGATGCTCACTTATGAAGCTGTCGTGTTGGGATCGAGCTTTTGATGGAGCTAACACCACTCCACCATACCATCTGCCTGAAGAAAAAAGCAACTCTGCTTATACTAACAGAAGAAGGAGTAGGTGGAAACCACATAGCAAACCTAAAGGACCCTGAGGAGCTGGAAAAGGACATTACTATAATTCTCCAACCTAGAGACGAGATGGTGGCAGAGTACCACCTTGAAAGGAATTTCACTGTACACCAAAGTAATAAGAGACATTGGATCTCACTAGAAGAAACATATAAAATGCAACCACACACAATTAAATGGTACACAGAAAGCTCTCAGACGCCCCAAGGAACTATACTTGGCAGGACAGGGAACGAAAAGGTCTGAGGCAAATGGGAGAATCTCAGATAGCCAAGGAGCGCTCAAAGCGCTTAGCAGCAATAAGTTAACCTCTAAGCTAGTCTAAGGGCGTTTTCTCATGTTGGTGTTTTTGCAAATCTAGGTGGATTTGCTGCATTTTCTTTGCTCATGTTAAATGCTAACCATCCAACCAAAAATAGCGCTATACAAGTCGCTCATCATCCCAGTCCTGCAATACGGCGCAGAAGCCTGGACAATGACAGCAGCGGATGAGGAGGCGATTGGCGTTTTCGAGCGAAAAATCCTTCGGAGGATATATGGACCTTTAAAAGTTGGCGATGGATACCGCATTCGAATGAATCACGAACTGTATGAGCTCTATAAGGACATCAGTCTAGTCAAGCGCATAAAGCAACAGCGGCCGCGCTGGTTAGGACATGTAATCCGGATGGATGAAGAAGCTCCTGTAAAAAAGACGTACAAAGCGAAGGCGGCTGACTTTGGAGGACAAGGCAGGAGGGGTCGCCCACCACTAAGATGGGATGATCAAGTGCGAAAAGACATTTCCAACCTGGGTGTGAACAACTGGTGCCAGCTCGCACAATGTAGAAGCGAGTGGAGGGTATTTATTGCAGAGGCCAAGACCGTCAAGCGGTTGTGATACAACATCGGGCCAATAAAGAAGAAGAAGAAGAAATGCTAACCATCTAGATGAATTTCGTAGCAATCTACTTCACCCTCATTGATTTCAAAACCATGTACATGCTAATGCAAATTAAGTATTTTTATGTATCCGCGCATATGGTCACACTGAAAAATATTTGAAAACAAAAAACAACTGCTGCTAAAAACAGTAAAGTCTGAATTGTTATTAAGTAAACCAAAAATGGAAAATATTGGATATGCCTTTAATATAAGAACACCTGCAGACATTGCTGAAATTACAGATGCACATTCTAATTCCCCTAGTTCATTGCTTAAGCTAAGTTAACACATCCAAATAATTTGGCTAAATTTTAATAAAAAATAGCCATGATTAAAGATTTTACAGGATTAAAAACTACAACTGTGGTTCCATGCGCAAATAATTTGATCAAATATGGCCGAAAAGTTCCACAATTTGGCCTATATAGCCCAATTTTCATGAAAATTTATCCAAATTATTTGCCTGTGTGAAAATAGCTTTCGACCTACTGCTTAATCTCCCATCATAGTAACAAGTCGTTCCACAAGAAAAACCTTCTACTCCTCTGTAAAATTCTTGCTTTAATTTTTAAAATTGGCGCGCAATAAAAAAGACAAAATTCAGCCGAGTGCAGAGGTCCTGCCAACCTAGTATTAGACCATTCCAGCCCTCCCGGTGTGACCGTGGCGCAAATGCCCGAATTTATAATCAACCTACATGAGACAAGCAATTGCACAAAAACCATCTAGTTGCAAAATCTAGATGGATTTCGATTTGAACTAAAACATGAACATGAGAAAACGGCCCTTACAAATGTCGCTTATCTCTGAATGAGATCGGACGACATTTCAGTATACACTTTATATGGGTCCATATGATTCTGCGGACAAACTGGCCAGAATAGGTACCACCATCGAGCTCTTTTCAGAGAAGAGCACAATAAGGATGCCTGTGGCGACTTATAAGCTTCAACGCTGAAACACTTCGTCGCGCTAAAAAACGATGGAAAAACCTTTTCTTCTGTGCAGTAGCGAGGCTTACGTGGCCAACATTCGACCAAAAACGCACTATTATACCCTATTCGCATTGGGCTACATCCACCATCCATTGGCTGGATGTGCCGTAAGGTTTTGCAGTGCCGAAATTTTCTCATCCATTTGTCCCGATGTGGTTGTTCCATATTTTTTTACATTTGTACACCTTTGCACATGCATCAGCTGATTGCCAATGGATGGTGGATGTTGGCAGTGTGAATCGGTGTTTCACATCTTTCAAAAGTCCCATTCGTTCCCCAAAGATGTGCTCAGTGTGAAAACCATATAACACTGTCTTAAGTCATAGACACGCAGCACTCCTAGGCGTGACTTCTGCAGAAGTTGCGGATACGAAGATGAGGAGAAATCGGTACAACACCTTATTTTCCATTGCCCCGCCTAGAGTAGAAGGAGATTCAGAACACTTGGTCAACCTGTGCTACTCAACCTCTCGGAGACATCCGGACTAGAGATCCCAGCTCTACTCAAATTCATTCTGTCCACACAATGGTTTAGTAACGAGGACCCCCCCTTACTTTTAAAAATAGGGGAAAGCTAACTTCAGCTCGACCGAAGTTTATATACCCTTGTAGCTTCTTTAATTTATAGTAGTAGTAGTAGTATAATTTATGTTTTTAGTTTGACAATGGCATTTTGCCGTCAGTCATATTTACAAAATAATGAAAGTTACTTATTAAGAATAGTTTATATATTATATGTAATTTACTCTTTTTTTGAAAATGCTTATTAATTGCAATTATGTATTTGCATTACCCTTCAGTTATTTTAAAATATTTCTAGCATGATTTGATTCCAGTATTTTAATGCTTCATGTATATATCCTGCGAGCGCGTTCCAGTTTTGCCCGTTCAAAATGTCTATGATTTGGGATTGGGATAGGGTGGACTTTTGCCAGTAAAGAATTCTCATTTCTCTTAGAATTGGGCATTCGGCCAAAAAGTGGAAAGTATCCTCCTTTGCATGCCTATTGCAAAGCGAGCATTCGTTTTCAATTGATGTATTGGATCTGTAGGTTCTGCAATTCAGCGCAAGAAGATCACATCGAGCTCTGAAAATTTGTGATATTGAATTCATGTGAAATAATTTCCTTCACCCAACGAGAAGTTTAGAAGCTTGTACATCCGCCTGTTTGTGCTTTGTTGGGCCTCTGCGATAAAACTTTTCATTTGAATGCGCTGCAATACGCTCTAAAATCGACTCGTGCGAATTCTTCCAAGAAAAGTGATTGCTCAAGTCTAGGATCACATTATATTCTGCTGCCATCAAACGCCATTCTTGAAAACATTGCCCTTCCCTTGAGAGCAGTTCTTTTGTTATTTCGTGTACCAATCTTGTTTCCGGCTTGTCCATCACTTTTCTCATGTATTGGAAATGCATGACTAGAGTATAGCAGTAAAGTTCTGGAAGCCCAGTGTCCAGGTGAATTGCATAGGTGGGACTATTTCGAGGCAGTTTGAACAGTTTCTTGATGAAAAACCGTAGCAACTTCTCTACTTCGTTATGTCTAGAGTATCCCCATACCTGTAATGCGTAACACATAATAGACCGAGCTGTTGCCTCAAACATTTTGTATTTTACGCTCGGTAGCACAATTTGTTTACGTATCAGACTGCCCCAGGTATTGTTAAGCGCCATTAGAGATTCACTCAGCTTTAGTTTAAGATGTGTTTCAAAATTTTCCGTTTGCACTAAGTGTAACTGCTAGGTACTTGTACGACGAGACTCTCTCAATCTCTGCACCGTTTATACTCCACGATTCATCTTGAGCTTTTCGGCCTCTGCCATCCCTAAAGACCAGTGTTTTTGATTTTTATACTCTGTACCGAAGGTACATAGAGTATATTAAGTTTGTGCAAAAGTATGTAACAGGGAGAAGGAATCGTTTCCGACCCTATAAAGTATATATATTCTTGATCAGCATCAACAGCCGAGTCGATATAGCCATGTCCGTCTGTCCGTCTTTCCGTCCGTCCGTATGAACGAAGAGATCTCAGAGATGGTAAGAGATAGAGGTTTGACATGTATAGGGCATATATTTCTTATACTTGCAGGCAGATCAAGTTTATTTTTAATTTTTGCCACGCCCCCTCCCGCCCACGCAATTTGGAAAAAACGTCATATCTCCTACAGTTTTGAAGATAGATCGTTCGTACTTTTTAGAGATACCTTGTAAACAAAATTATTTATCGATTTGCTGAAGGAATGATAAAGATCGGATGAACGATACTCAAGTTATGAGCAACAAACGGCCAGTATACACCCACCACCCCCCCACCCATCACCACAGCATTCTATTCAACGGCAATCTTAGTGAGAGAGAGTGAGCTAATGTGAGCTGCAACGTTAAGGGTACAGAGTATGTTATAGTCGGGCTTGACCGACTTTCTTTCTTGTTCAATGCTGATCTGCAGGTTCCAAGTATTGCAATAGTCGTTTAAGTGAATCAGCATGCTTTGCAGAATACTTGCGGAGTCAGAACGAAGCAGCATGTCATCAGCGTAGAGTAAGGTCTTTATGTGATTGTTGCCATAATAAATTCCTCCAGGCAGCGATTCGTTTACATCGTTTATAAAGAGCGAGAACAGGAGTGGACTCATCACGCAACCCTGCGTTACTCCTGCGTTATTTTCAAACCAATCTGATAGTAGTTCATCGTACATCTTGTGAAGGGCTTTTAAAAATTTTGACGAAATACCCATGTTGCTGAGCTTGTAGATTAGGCTTCTTCTATTTATTGTGTCAAACGCCGCTTTAAAGTCTATAAAGCAGATAAAAAGTTTTTTTTTGAACTGCAAAAAAAGTGGCTGCGATCGAGGACAAAATAAAGATACAATCTACTGTCGAAAAATCCTTCCTAAAGCCAAACTGGCTTTCGCTAAGCAAATCACGTTTGTCCACCCAAATCTCTAAGCGCTTCAAGAGTATTGAAGAGAACAGCTTCATGGCCGAGTTTAGAAAGGCTCTACCTCTGTAGTTGCTTGCCTCTGTTGGGTTTCCTTTTTTGTATAATGGAAATATTACACTCTTTTTGAAGCTATCAGGTATTGCTCCGGAGATGAGAATCCTGTCAAAGCTACGCGCAATTTCTTTTACAAAATCTGGTGTTGCATGTTTGAAGAATTCTGCAGGTATACGATCTTCGCCCGGTGCCTTATTCGTTTTAGCTTTTGTGATCGCCGCCTCAATTTCCGATGTGCTAATTTGCATGTCCAGGTCGTCGTCTGATGTATTGGGAAGTCCTTAATGAAATTGTGCTCCACTTTGTTGGACGAAAAGGAGATTTAAGGAGGATTTAATTTATATAAATTAAGGTTGTAACTGTTTTTCGTCGAACATTCTTAGCTGAGTTATTTTAAAAACTTAGCAATAGATGGCGCCATTACTTTGACCATTTGCTTGCCAGTTTTTATGTGGCAGCTATACGATATATTCATCAGATTTGGATCAAACTCGTCAAAATTGTGTGGAAACCGATTATATTCATAACTGGAAAGAAAAAAGACGCTACCATTGAAAACAAAAAAGTTTTTCTCAGTAAAACTACTTTTTGAACCGATCGTTCCTATGGCAGCTATATGTTATAGTCATCCGATTTGAATCAAACTTGGCAGAATTGTGTGGTAGCATATAGTATTGATCAGTAACAAGTTTGAGAGCGATAGCACTGAAAACAAAAAAGTTTTTGCTACTAAAACTTTTTCTTCAGCTAACTTTTGTATGACAGCTATACTATAAGGTTGTCAAAAAAGTCTTGCGGCATTTTTATTGAATTTTCAATTGTTCATAAAATTGGTTATAATAATGCGATTTAAGTCAAATATGCGCCGTTTTGTTCGATGACGAGTTCCCAACGAGATGCCAACTTCATAATGCCCCTCTTATAGAAGCTCGCTTCCCTATTGGCAAAAAACTCGGAGATCCAATTTTCACAGGACTCTCTTGTGGCCAACTACCGACTACCAAGCTCGTTCGCCATGGACAGAAATAAGTGGTAATAACTTGGTGCGAGATCCGGACTATACGGTGGATGTAAAAGAACCTCCCATCCGAGCTCCCGGAGCTTCTGGCGCGTCACCAAAGATGTGTGTGGCCTGGCGTTGTCCTGATGGAAGACAATTCGGCCTCTGTTGATCAAAGATGGCCTCTTCTGCATGAGTGCTGCATTCAAGCGGTCCAGTTGTTGGCAGTACAGGTCCGAATTGAGCGTTTGGCCATAGGGGAGCAGCTCATAGTGGATGATTCCCTGCCAATCCCACCAAACACACAGAAGAACCTTCCTGGCCGTCAATCCAGGCTTGGCCACCGTCTGGGCAGCTTCACCGCTTTTCGACCACGACCGTTTGCGCTTCACGTTGTCGTAAGTGACCCACTTTTCATCGCCAGTCACCATCCGCTTCAAAAACGGGTCGATTTTGTTGCGATTCAGAAGCGATTCGCATGCATCCATACGGGCAAAAATGTTTCTTTGCGTCAAGTCGTGTGGCACCCATACATCGAGCTTCTTTTTGAATCCAAGCTTCTTCAAATGGTTTATAACGGTTTGATGACTCATGCCCAGCTCTTGGCCGATGCTACGGCTGCTACTATGCCGGTCTCTTTCGATCAATTCAGCGATTTTATCGCAATTTTCGACGACAGGCCTTCCGGACCGTGGCGCATCTTCGATCACCTCTGCACCAGAACGAAAACGTTGAAACCATCGTTGTGCAGTGGAAATGGAAACTGTATCGGGTCCATAAACTGCACAAATTTTATTGGCAGCATGAGATGCATTTTTGCCTTTATCGTAGTAGTACTGTAAAATATGCCGTATTTTCTCTTTATTTTGCTCCATGTTTGCGACGCTATAACTCACGAACGACTAAAAACAAACAACAATAAATCAAACACGTGTTAGCGCGTGAAAAGAGCTTTCCAAAAAGCTCTAGCGTGAACCGATGCGACGAATACAACTAGAACTGGCAGCTATATGCTATAGTCATCCGATCCGGCCGGTTCCGACAAATGTGTAGCGTATTTGTACCAAAAGGCTTCGTGCAAAGTTTGGTTAAGATAGCTTCTAAACTGACGGAGGAGATAGCATAGAAACAGACGGACAGACGGATATGGCTATATCAACTCAGCTCGTCATGCTGATCAAGAATATATATACTTATGGTCGGAGATGCTTCCTTCTATGCGTTACAAACATCTGGACAATTTTAATATACCCTCTACAAGGGTATAAAAAGGGTTAATAGGGAATTAATATGGCATCGCAATGGCCCCAATGTGGCCATAGTGGGAGAGCGACTTGTCGCTCTCAGCCATCGCAACCTAACCTAACCTTGCTTGACACCTATTTAACAGATAAGATTTCATAAGATTTAGTGCTGTGCTCGAAAAATGATACAATTGGTCAAGTTTTGAGCAAAATATATATCGTGATTTATAGTATCGAAGGCCTTACTGGAGTCCAGCATCTCACTTCGAATATCTTCGACCACATTTAGGATAGCTATGGTGGAACTTCACTGCGTATGAGTTATTTACAAAATCTTTAGAGCCTAAACGCGCCAGTAAAAAACTCTACTTTTGTCTTTTCCGCTTATTATACACCAAAAAGCAAAGGGTAAGACCGTGATCTGAATAATTTCATACTCAAGAGGTCCAATCTAATGCAAACTGCACCTGGTTTGGTTATAATTGTATTAAAATAAAATAAGACTTTAATCGTGATCTTATTAAGAATCGCCACCTCCTCATAAACTTTTTTACTGCTTTAGATTTTAACTATTTGAGTTATGATGTGGCTGGTTACCTTTTAATGTCAAAGTTTGCCTACCTTTCATTATGTCTTTGTTAATGATTAATTGAAACTTTCAGCTTTCAATCTTTTCACCCACATCAGGTCACGAAATAACCATTCATCATTATCAAAACTTGTGCAATTTTTTTCACCCGCATGACCAGATTATGCTATTCACAAAAAAGTATTTTTTATACATACATATTTTCACTCTCCAATATTTCCCATATCAATAATTAAATGGCAATTTAGCGCCCGCACGACCCAAAAAGTGGGCCACACCAGCACACTCCAACGATCTGCGGGGCGAACTAGATACTAGCCCAATATAAATTATTTCAATTAAGGCGTTTAAAAGTTGATTATGGCATACTTATTATCAAATTACAATTTAAACACGCCAACAGCAAGCGTTAAAATGTTTTTTTTTTTTTTTTGTTTTTTTATAATGTTGTGTAATAAAAGACAATGCTTGTTATGCTGAAAGATCATTTGCAGCTGCCGGTCTCCCCCACCTTGTGGAGATTAACATGAAATCTAAGCTTGACCCGTACAAAACAACAAAAAATTTCGCAAAACATATTTCGGTTTGTGGCTAAGCACTTAATTTTTGCAGAAACCGGCCCAATAATGATTATTTGGGTACTAAACTGCGTTAATCAAAGATAATGGTAATGCGGCTGTAATGTTCACTGTAGTTTACGTGTGCTGCGATTACTTTTTTTATTGATTGTTTTTAATTAGTAAACCGAATATTTTTGGCACGCCTCCAACGGCGTCTCATTACCAGATCGAGATCAAAGGAGTGCCCCCAAGTACTTGTTTCTAGAGTTCATTCAACTACTGTGCCGCCATTCTGGAAGGCCGACAAAGAGGAGCGCAACTCAACTTCAAAGAAAAACTAGACAATGAAATTAGTTTTCTTTGGAACTCACTCTCAAGTTCATGGCCATTCTCCTCTAGCCAGCGTGTGTCAGTCGGAAGTGACAAGCTCCGCTGGGTGTCTGTTTTTATTATTGTATCTATACATGACCATTGTTACACAAATTTTTTTTGCCATCATGCTACTTAATAACAAGTCTCTGTCAAACTGGAGCCATTAAAATTAAGGTTGGAAACTCGTTGAGCTCCCCAGACAATTGACACAAACGTTGGCTGGCTGGTGTATATATCAATTTGATAGATTTTTGGCCAATCCGAGCTCCGATATTACTCGAGTCGCATACAAAACTTTAATTAAAAAAACACGGCACGACTTCTTAGGCCCACAATTATGATCATTCAGAGCTGACCAAACATTCAGCATGCTTGGCCCCATCCCCATTTGGTTAATTGATTGACAATTTTGCATTCGTAAGTTTGGGGGCGATGCAAGCAATATTTATTTGCTATGCAACATGAATTGCCACTTTTTTTTTGTTAAACATAGTCATTGATTTGTGCAATCATTAAAAATAAACAATACAAAACGATACTGAAGTCAAGGTAAACTTGGTAAATGATGCGTAATATTTTGCCTATACATTTGCTCATACATTTCATACTGTAAAGCAGGGATGCCCAAGCCCATTCCGCAAGCCACGCACTTGATGTTGTTTTGAGCAAAGGAATAGCTCGTGCGTATACGGGGCACGTGCGCCATAAGCCTACATAAAGCAACAACAATTTCATATGCGTAATCTCCGCTCTTTCTTTCCGAGCTAAGGTTTAGTTGTAGCAACAACAATTTCATATGTGTCTCATTTCTCTCTCTTCTTTGTCTCTTGCAAACTAAAACAGCGTTGGTCAACGGTAGCGAGGCCAAAAAGTGAGAGTGTATTAGTGTGAATAAAAAAGCGCCGTGAATTTGCTTCGACCTGACAGTATCAAAGGCTAGCCAGCGACTAAAAGGCTTTTTGCTCTCTTCTCCTCAGCTTCGGCATGCGTTCGGCTGGTATATGTGTAAATAGCGAAATGTCTTCGCCTCCCAGGGGGTTCTTGTGACCATCGCTGAATTAAAAGCAATAACAATGTTGCTTATGCGTAGTTAGCGCTGGCCTCGCTCTAGTGTCCGAACTCTTTTCGCTATTCACGGCGGCACACACACAAACAAAAATCGGATTTCTCTTTCTATTTCTTGTGGTACTTCTTGCTTCAGATATATTTTATGCATTTGTATTTGTTTTCACGCAGCCGTAAGCTCATTCTGAGCACCTCTGCTGAAAAGCTATAAAATTAACTGATTTTGATCAAATTTGACAAAAGTCTCTTCTTCTTTTTCTAATTCCAATCCCGTGTGGTCATCAACCACTCCGCTCTTCCAATGAACTCTATTGTTGGCCGTCGCACAGTGGTGCCAAATCCCAAACAGCTGGCCAAAAGTAGAAAAACGGAGGTTTTCGGGGTCGCTGTTCACGAATTCGAAGTCAAAATTTAGAAAAACAAAATGGCGCATCCAAAATGGCGGACAATGTCTTTAAAAAACGTATTTGATTTGGCTGAAAATCTGTACTGGAGGGTTTTCGGGGTCGCTGATTACGAATTCGAAGTCAAAATTCAGAAAAACAAAATGGCGGATCCAATATGGCGCATCATTTCTTCAAAAACGTATTTGATTAGACTGAAAGTCTGTACTGGGGGGTTTTCGGGGTCGCTGATTATGAATTCAAAGTCAAATTTCAGAAAAAACAAAATGGCGTATCCAAAATGGCGGACAACTTCTTTAAAAAACGTATTTGATTTGGCTGAAAGTTTGTACTGGGGGGTTTTCGGGCTCGCTGATTACGAATTCAAAGTCAAAATTCAAGAAAACAAAATGGCGGATCCAATATGGCGGTCAGTTTCTTTGAAAAACGTATTTGATTTGGCTAAAAGTCTGTACTGGGGGGTTTTTGGAGTCGCTGATTACGAATTCGAAGTACAAAATTCAGAAAAACAAAATGGCGGATCCAATATGGCGCACCATTTCTTAAAAAACGTATTTAATTTGGCTGAAAGTCTGTACTGGGGGGTTTTCGGGGTCGCTGATTATGAATTCGAAGTCAAAATTCAGAAAAACAAAATGGCGGATCCAAAATGGCGAACAATTTCTTTCAAAAACGTATTTGATTTGGCTAAAAGTCTGTACTGGGGGGTTTTCAGGGTCGCTGATTACGAATTCAAAGTCAAAATTCAGAAAAACAAAATGGCGGATCCAATATGGCGAACAATTTCTTTGAAAAACGTATTTGATTTGGCTAAAAGTCTGTACTGGGAGGTTTGCGGGGTCGCTGATTACGAATTCGAAGTCAAAATTAAGAAAAACAAAACGGCGAATACAATTTGGCGTACAATTTCTTTCTAAAACGTATTTACAATTTTTTTCCACGTCAAAATTGAGACTCTACCCGCTATGTAGGCATCCCACAATGAGGCCAACCGCAATGGTTGCTTCCTACTGCTACTGCTCATCCCGTTTCCCACGTCAGACAAAACTTTCAAAACCTCCGTATGAGCGCAAACTGTTTCAACTACCTCTGGGTTGGATTGTGCACTTGGCTCCAAAGTGAAACACCCTCTTCAGACGGCATACGGATCTCATCGTGTGCAATATCAATAAAAATGATAATAGATTTCCATTATTTAATTGTTTTTATGTCATAAAACTAATTATTGTTGTAGTTGCTCTTCATCGGCATTGGCCCGGGGCAAGCAACAACTCAATTACTGGTTTTTCTGCACTGCGAATTTGCTGCTGGAGCTGGAGGCTCTTCATGTCAACTTTTATTGATGAGGTACCAAATAATTACCTTTACCTCTACGGCATTCATCAGCGCAATTAATTCTTCCTCATGAAACTATTTTTATGCTTACCTTTCTTTTCAGACATTTTTATACTCTGTACCTAAGGTACACAGAGTATATTAAGTTTGTGCAAAAGTATGTAACAGGGAGGAGGAATCATTTCCGAACCTATAAAGTATATATATGCTTGATCAGCATCAACAGCCGAGTCGATATAGCCATGTCCGTCTGTCCGTCCATATGAACACTCAGATCTCATAGATGGTAAGAGATAGAGGTTTGACATATTTGGAACATATATGTCTTATACTTGCAGGCAGATCAAGTTTTATTTCAGTTTCTCAATTTGAAAAAAAAGGTTATATCTTCCATAGTTTTGTAGATAGATTGTATGTGCCTTCTAGATATATTTAGTTATCAAGATTTTTTATCGATTTGTCGAAAGATTGATAAAGATCGCATGAACTATACTCAAGTTATGACCAAAAGCCAGTTCCCATCAAAGATGTGTTTTGATTTGGTTACAGTAGTGGTGCCATCTATTGGTCAGTTTTGAAATGCTTGTGTCGGATCCAGTTCCAATCACAGTTCCTGATTGATTCACACATCACTGGCAACTCGTTACTTCCACTCTTTTATCTACATCTCTATCTCACTTACACACATACACTTACACACTTTCAACTCTTAGCTTCCTGTTTAACTCATTCTCCGCGGAAAAGTTAGAAACCAAACTAAAGCAAAACTGTGTTTTATATATAAAGAAACAAATTAGCCTAAGTCGCCACAAATGGTGACCCCGACATGTTCCAGCTAAAATCTTCACATAAAATCATCAATTGGATGTTCGTGCTTACAAAAAAAAACGTCGCTCAAACATTTCAACAACAAATGGATTCCACGTTCCTGCGAAACAACCAGGCAAATCAAAAGAAAGTTGGCAAATGGTGACCCCGACGTGATCCAGCTAAAATCTTCACGTAAATACATCAATTGGATGTTCGAGCTTACGAAAAATACGTCGCTCAAACATTTCAACTACATATGGATCCCACGTTCCTGCGAAACAAGCAGGCAAACCAAAAGAAAGTTCGCAAATGGTGACCCCAACATGATCCACCTAAAATCTTCACGTAAATTCATTAGTTTGATGTTCGAGCTTACGAAAAACACGTCGCTCAAAATTTTCAACAACAAATGGATCCCACTTTCCTGCGAAACAACCAGGCAAAACCAAAAGAAACTTTGCAAATGGTGACCAAGACATGAGCCAGCTAAAATCTTCACGTAAATTCATTAATTTGATGTTCGAGCTTACGAAAAACACGTCGCTCAAAATTTTCAACAACAAATGGATCCCACTTTCCTGCGAAACAACCAGGCAAAACCAAAAGAAAGTTCGCAAATGGTGACCCCGACGTGATCCAGCTAAAAAAATACATTTGATGTTCGAGCTTAAGAAAAGCACGTCGCTCCAACATTTCAACAACATATTGATCCCACGTTCCTGCGAAACAGGCAGGCAAACCAAAAGAAAGTTCGCAAATGGTGACCCCGACGCGATCCAGCTGAAATCATTAAGTAAATTCATCAATTGGATGTTCGTGCTTACAAAAAAAAACGTCGCTCGAACATTTCAACAACATATGGATGCCACGTTCCTGCGAAACAACCAGGCAAACCAAAACAAAGTTCGTTGCCGCTGCGCAGCTACTGCAGGTACAGTGTGTATTACAAAGCGTGTTTCAATATAGCTAAGGGTGCGTCTAACCTATTGACTAGGAGTGATTGATTAGCCAGCCTTCTTTGTGGTGTGTGTCTTGTTTTTAGAAAAGTTATGAACAGAAACATAACTTATTGATTTGGAGCCTGCTAAAAGTTTTAGGACATATTGATTCAAGACAAAATTAAAGTAAATCGCAAATATAGTGATCCTGCACAAGTCCGGAAAGCCTCCAGAAGAACTGAAATCATACAGACCCATAAGCCTTCTCTGAGCCTTTGGCAAACTGCTGGAGAGTTATCTTCTGCGAGGAACACTTGAAACTCCAGCAGTAAAACGGAAGATTCCAAAATTACAGTTTGGCTTTCGACACACCAGAAAAGCTACACTGAGCTGTCAACTTCGTCTTTAAAGGATTCCACGCCAAGGACAGGTATTTGACCGTGCCTGGCACGACGGCCTACTCGCCAAGCTCAAGAGAACGCTCAATCCTCAAATCTACTTAATGGTAAGAGATGATCTTACCCACAGGACCTTCAGAGAGGTCCAGGATGGCCTTGCATCCCAGATGAAGAGGATTCAAGCAGGTGTACCTCAAGGCCCACTGCTCTCGACATACTCATAGAAGAGCCGTAGGACCTTCTTACTGCAACCTTTGCCGATAACACCGCAATAATGGCACGAGATAAGTGCATCTATACGGCAACAGATGCACTTCAAGAGTATCTCAAGAGGTTTGAGAACTGGACTTGCCGATGGAACATTTCCGTAAACCCTGAAAAGTGCGACTGCGTCACCCAAACACTCAGAAGAGATATATATCTATATATATATATATAGGAGTAACGTTGGACAAACGACTCCCCTTCAAGCAAAGCTCCTTAATGCCAAACAACAAACTTTCGCTTAAAAATAGAAACCTTATCTATAAGGTAATCCTTGCACTGATCTGTAGGTACTGCATCCGGGTGTATGGCATTAATGCAAAAACCCACCTAAACAAGATAAAGGTCTTTCGGTCCAATATACTCAAAGGACCTACAGGAGCTGAGTGGTACATACGTTCAAGGGACATCAAGCTCGACTGTGGACGCCTCGCCAGACGTCTCCTTAGAAGAAGATGAATAAATGGAATCAGGGCGAGAAGGAGACTTCATGGATTTCAGTACTAAACTCATGTATAAGTAAGTAGAGTAAGAAAGCAGTACTAAAATCAGTCAAGAATTGAACCAATTCCTACTTCTCAGGTCTGAGTTCAATGCTGATTAATTCAGTATGAAATAAATTTCTACACAAGTCGGCACGGCTCATAAAGGAATGCCATAAATTTGGCAAAAACTTAACCTACAAAATCATAAACCAAGTACTTTTTTGGGTTTTCATATCCATTTGAAGAACTCTCAAATCATCTTAATCGTCAAGCACTTTCAACACTGTTCAATTGCAAAGCACTTTAACCCACTCTACCACAAACAGCAATTGCTAAATGATACGAGACATTCTAAAAACTAAACCAAAACACTTTAGAAAGCTCAAAAAAAAAACCGTACCGATTATACGTTTTGTACATACCTTCACCAAAACACAAGACAAATCACCGCCAATCACCTATCATAATTCAAGACACATCTGCCAAGTGTACGAGACGAGACGGCACATTCAAAAAGTAAAATATAAAAATAATATCGTGTGCCTGCACAAGGTTAGTTTTGCAAGTGGAGAGCTTAACTTCTGATGAGGAAGCCGAGCTTGCAATCGAAATTGAAACCGTATCTAATGCCCAAAAAAAATAAGTCGAACAAAAAGTGAAACACGTTTAAGCGGCGACAAAATGAAACTACCTAAACGGAGGAGGGGAAATAATGTTTGGCGTTAAAAAGCCATGTCAAAATTTAACGCCAGCTTCAAGCCCCCCCAAAGGGGGGAGGTGAGCAAGCAGTGGGTAGTGTTTTTATTTTTTTTTTTTTTTTTTGTGTTCTCCAACTATCAAGGCCAAATGGTTTAATTGATAAATGGATGCAATGAGCGAGCGACAATTTGCCAAACCTTGAACTTCTCCGGCAGCGGCAGGTGATGATGAAGATGGAGCACCAGCTGAGACGTAGGCTAGGCCAACACTTTATATGCAAATGAGAGTGTAGCATAAGCCACTGACAAACGACGACGTTGACTCGACGTTGTAATAAAGCAGCTAATTACGTGACACGCTTCGGCTGTTCGACTTGAAGCAGATGAAGTCATTTGCAAAACCCTTTATTTATGTTTACTTGAGTGTGATTCTCGACGACTTATCACAAGGTTAGCCAGTCAGTCAGTCAGTCAGTCTGCCAATCCGCTGAGCTTGACAGAACTTGGCCACCTCGAACTCAGCTCCAGTTCAGTGGTCTGCCGGATGTCTTCTTGTGTTCTGCACCAAAATGCGATTAACATGTAAATTTAATGAGTACGTACATTGAGATTACTAGAATTCCAGATTTATGGGCAATATTTCTTAGTTTTGAGCTCTGACGCGGCTTGGTGTGTACACCCACTTGGATGAACTTGACATTTCCTGCTTGGCCATAAAGCAAAAATTTATGATCATAACTGATGCTCATGAATTAAGTAACGGATTTGCTTTTTATACTGGTTAAAACTAAGAACCAAAATGTGTAACAAAAACGAGTGATTTTGAAATTTGTTGAGCAAATTGTCTTCCTTTTCTTTGGTTCATGCCATGCAGCGGGTGGAAGAGTCTTTGAATAAAAATGAGTTAGGAGGCAGCTTGCACATGATATATATATAATATATGTTACTTGGATGACGTCTAATTTATGTATTGTAATGATCAGGACACAATTTTAATCAATAAACCACAGGTAAATCAGCAAATGCCACACGAGCTAGCTCAGGTGAGGTGGAAGTAGTTTTGGTATACATATGAAGGGTTATTGTTTTGAATAAGAACTTGAAGAATTACATGAAATGTATTTCTGACCCGCAAGACGACGAATTTCCCGTTGGCAGCATGCGTCAATGCTGTTTGATATCGTATATATCTTTTGTATGGCAGCCATACTATATAGTTGACCGATTTTCATATGACTTGGTGGAATTATGTAAAAGCATAGAAAACTTAGAAATACGATGATTGGGGACGTTTACGTTGAAGACAAAAAAGTTTTTCTCACTAAAACTACTTTTCGACCGATGGTTCCTATGGCAGCTATATGATATAGTCATCCGATCCGACCGATTCCGACAAATGTGCAGCGTTTTTGTACCAAAAATACCCCGGTGACTTCCAAAACAAAATCAACCTAATGTGGATCCCAAGCCACATCAACATATAAGGTTGTCAAAAAAGTCTTGCGGTATTTCCGCAAGCTTGTCTTTGCAAGCCCGTAGTTCTAGTTGTATTCGTCGCATCGGTTCACGCTAGAGCTTTTTGGAAAGCTCTTTTCACGCGCTAACACGTGTTTGATTTATTGTTGTTTGTTTTTAGTCGTTCGTGAGTTATAGCGTCGCAAACATGGAGCAAAATAAAGAGAAAATACGGCATATTTTACAGTACTACTACGATAAAGGCAAAAATGCATCTCATGCTGCCAATAAAATTTGTGCAGTTTATGGACCCGATACAGTTTCCATTTCCACCGCACAACGATGGTTTCAACGTTTTCGTTCTGGTGCAGAGGTGATCGAAGATGCGCCACGGTCCGGAAGGCCTGTCGTCGAAAATTGCGATAAAATCGCTGAATTGATCGAAAGAGACCGGCATAGTAGCAGCCGTAGCATCGGCCAAGAGCTGGGCATGAGTCATCAAACCGTTATAAACCATTTGAAGAAGCTTGGATTCAAAAAGAAGCTCGATGTATGGGTGCCACACGACTTGACGCAAAGAAACATTTTTGCCCGTATGGATGCATGCGAATCGCTTCTGAATCGCAACAAAATCGACCCGTTTTTGAAGCGGATGGTGACTGGCGATGAAAAGTGGGTCACTTACGACAACGTGAAGCGCAAACGGTCGTGGTCGAAAAGCGGTGAAGCTGCCCAGACGGTGGCCAAGCCTGGATTGACGGCCAGGAAGGTTCTTCTGTGTGTTTGGTGGGATTGGCAGGGAATCATCCACTATGAGCTGCTCCCCTATGGCCAAACGCTCAATTCGGACCTGTACCGCCAACAACTGGACCGCTTGAATGCAGCACTCATGCAGAAGAGGCCATCTTTGATCAACAGAGGCCGAATCGTCTTCCATCAGGACAACGCCAGGCCACACACATCTTTGGTGACGCGCCAGAAGCTCCGGGAGCTCGGATGGGAGGTTCTTTTGCATCCACCGTATAGTCCGGATCTCGCACCAAGTGATTACCACCTATTTCTGTCCATGGCGAACGAGCTTGGTAGTCGGAAGTTGGCCACAAGAGAGTCCTGTGAAAATTGGCTCTCCGAGTTTTTTGCCAATAGGGAAGCGAGCTTCTATAAGAGGGGCATTATGAAGTTGGCATCTCGTTGGGAACTCGTCATCGAACAAAACGGCGCATATTTGACTTAAATCGCATTATTATAACCAATTTTATGAACAATTGAAAATTCAATAAAAATACCGCAAGACTTTATAAGAAGCAATGACTTCGCAGACTAAGACGCTAAAACTGCAAATGAATTCCCACTCATCACCACAATCAATAACAACATAACGGAAATAAATTGTTACTTCAAAAACCAGCAAGTAACCATAATGCAGGAACATTACCAATCCTGCTCAAACTGGTACAAAGATATAATCCCCAATAATCATAAATATCTCACACTTCCTGAAATCTACAAAACAAGACGAAATATCTAGACTGGACTAAATAAAACTAATAAGACTACGACTAGGACACACAAAAATCACAAATCAACACTACATTGATAAAAATATTTCTAAATTCTGCCCCTTCTGCCAAAACGACACCATTTTAACCCAATGTCCATCCTTAAGAACAGCCCGGATCCAGTGCCTCTAAAATAAAAATCCAATAGACTTCCTAATAAACCCATCATCAGACCAACCTTAAACTCATAATAAACTTCCTTAAACACACCAACCTATACCACAAGTTATAAAAATATATTTATTAAAATATCAAGCAAACATACACGTATATTCCGTACACGTATTATCCTTGCCATTTCAAGATATATTGCAGCCTTGGACGGATGGAAATCGAGAAATATTTCAACTCAAATCGACATGACGGCAGACAAAATATCTCAAAATAAGTCTTAAACAGATTTACTCGATGACAACCGAGAAGCAGATGACTATAATAATTTTGAAGAAATTAATGAAAATATTAAAGATTCTTTAAGCGCGGTTCATTGCGCGGCGCATACACTACAACTAGTGTCATAGGACTTTTTAAAAACTGTCCAAGTTAAATTAGAAATCTGTCGGAAATACGTGAAAAAACTTCGTACTGACTTTCGCAGACAAAATGAGATTTCAACTTTGAGACCAACTTTGGGAAAAATTGCGGAAATTGCTCTTGCTGTGCCAGCCACACAAGTCTCTGTAGAAAGGGCGTTCAGTGCACTACAATATATTTTTACCAGGTTGAGAACTCGATTAAGCGCAAAGTCGCTTGAGAACATATTATTGGTTAAGCTTTACGATGAATTGTTAAATTATATTTCATTTGAATACGAATAATATAGCGAGATCACTTAAAACTTTGTGTTTCCTTAACAGTTTGATAAAAAAGAAACCTCGAATTACTCGTAATGAAAAAAGTAGTGATATTTATCACTTGTGATATATATCAGGTAATATTTATACTCTGTACCGAAGGTACATAGAGTATATTAAGTTTGTGCAAAAGTATGTAACAGGGAGAAGGAATCATTTCCGACCCTATAAAGTATATATATTCTTGATCAGCATCAACAGCCGAGTCGATATAGCCATGTCCGTCTGTCCGTCCGTCCGTCCGTCCGTCCGTCCGTCCGTCCGTATGAACGAAGAGATCTCAGAGATGGTAAGAGATAGAGGTTTGACATATATGGGGCATATATTTCTTATACTTGCAGGCAGATCAAGTTTATTTCCAATTTTTGCCACGCCCCCTCCCGCCCCCGCAATATGGAAAAAACGTCATATCTCCTACAGTTTTGAAGATAGATCGATCGTACCTTCTAGAGATACATTGTAAACAAAATTATTCATCGATTTGCTGAAGGAATGATAAAGATCGGATGAACGATACTCAAGTTATGAGCAAAAAACGGCCAGTAAACACCCAGCACCACCCCACCCACCACCGCAGCATTCTATTGAACGTCAATCTTAGTGTGAGAGAGAGAGAGAGAGAGAGAGTGAATCTTAGAGATGAGCGCGTATAGCTCGTGAGCAAATTCGAGCTGAGACGTTAAGGGTACAGAGTATGTTATAGTCGGGCTTGACCGACTTTCTTTCTTGTTTTGTGATATATATCTCAAGAGAACAATGCTCACAATTTTTTTTATCACTCACGATATTCGTAAATATCATTGTTGAATTTTTCTTAACTAGAAAAAAAAGACCTTGTCTGTGTTGAGTGATATTTTACGAACCCTGATTACTAGTAATGCAGGCTGTGCGCACCCCATTTACAAAGCGGCCAGTTATACGGCAAAGTATAGCAGATTGTATGGGATTACTTCCTTTATACTGATGGCAAAGTAATCTAGGAGTAATCCATTTTGTAATGGCAATGTGCGCCGCTGGGACTATAACAGTTTGATGGGGATAATTTCGTTCAGCTTTCAGCAGCTGAGCATAAGCAACTGAGCAAATCGAGCCAAGTGTCAGTGCAAAGTTTCTTTTTGTTGTTGTGTTACACACTCAACTTGGCCTACGAGGATTAAAATCTGTTTGAAAATATACAAAATTTGATGTCTAATCATTTATATGATTATTTTTATACACTTAAAAAGTGTATTATAATTTTGCCCAGAAGTTTGCAACGCATAGAAGGAAGCATCTCCGACCACACAAAGTATATATATTCTTGATCGGCATGACGAGCTGAGTTGATATAGCCATGTCCGTCTGTCCGGCTGTTCGTCCGTCTGTTTCTATGCTATCTCCTCCGTCAGTTTTAAAGCTATCTTAACCAAACTTTGCACGAAGCCTTTTGCTACAAATACGCTGCACATTTGTCGGAATCGGCCGGATCGGATGACTATATCATATAGCTGCCATAGGAACCATCGGTCGGAAAAGTAGTTTTAGTGAGAAAAACTTTTTTGTTTTCAATGCAAACGCACCTAAACCTCGCATTTTTCAGTTTTCTATGATATTACATAATTCCACCAAGTTTGATGAAAATCAGACAACTATATAGTATAGCTGCCATACAAAAGATATGTCTGAGAAAAAGTCTTAGAAAGAAAAACAGTTTTGTTTTCAATGCTATCGCTTTCAAACTTGTTACAGATCAATACTATATGCTACCACACAGTTATGCCAATTTTGATCCAAATCGGATGACTATAGCATATAGCTGCCATAGGAAAGATCTGTTAAAAAAGTAGTTCTAGTGAGAAAAACTTTTTTGTCTTTAACGTAAACGTCCCCAATCCTCGTATTTCTAACTTTTCTATGCTTTTACATAATTCCACTAAGTCATATGAAAATCGGACAACTATATAGTATAGCTGCCATACAAAAGAAATGTCTGACAAAAAGTCTTAGTAGGAAAAACGTTTTTGTTTTCAATGGTAGCGTCTTTATACCTTCCAGTTGTGAATATTATCAGTCTCCACACAATTTTGGGGAGTTCGGTCAAACTCGGATGAACACATCGTATAGCTGCCATATAACAAACTGGGAAGCAAATGCTTGTATCAAGCTACAAGGGTATATAAACTTCGGTCGAGCCGAAGTTAGCTTTCCTCTATTTTTTTTATAATAGTTTATTTTAAATGATTTTATTTGTTATTCCTTGATAAATAAAATGTATGTTTTTACAAAGCTTAAAATTGGCCAGACTACAAATGGGAAATACGTCGTCATCAGGGGCAAGTTTTTTTCCTCAGCTTTTTAAGGATGGCCAATATATCAATTTGGCATTTTTTAATTTTTGGTTGACTCTGCATAATCGTGTTTTGAGCCTCCATCACTTTTGCCAATTGAGTTTTCAACTTTGCGAGTTTATATTCCCGACCATTATATGTATGTACACTACAATTAACTATGCCAAATTCAAGTGACTCCTCTTCACGTATGTGTCAAGTCTCTGCTACACTTACACATTTGTTCTGCATACAAATAAAAATTTAGAAAATAGAAGAAAGTGTCAAAAAACTCATATGAGGGGAGAAGGCACAAAAGCGAACGAAATAGACATCGCCTCGTGTGTGGCACGATTCGTTGTTTTAGTTTGTTTCCGATTACAATCTCTCAAATGAAAAGCAGCGATTGTAATGCATTACTTTTTCGTCAGCAGTGTTGCCAACTTTTGCCGAGCAAAAAAATCCGTTTTCGGCGGGACTGAGAGAAAAAAAAAGCTGTATTTTTCAACAAAAAAGCTGGAAAAAAAGCGCATGTCGTTTCTTATTATTTATGCAATTATATATTCAATGTATGATCAGAGTGATGAAGTTCTCATCCTTGCCGTAGGCCTCAGTTGTGCCTATTAGCTTAAGGTTACTAGGAAGGACATTATAATCGAAGCAGCATTTCTCATGTCGACGTAAACAGATACCTATACTACACATATTCAGGCATGTTCTCAATTCTTTTCAACTTTTCGAAAGTGGAATTGATTCGTGTTCTCGCAACATCAGAACGAAAATGTTTTTCATGTATGTTTTAACGACCTTTATGATAATTAAACCTTCAAATTTTTTGTCGGCTCTAGGTCTCGTTATGATTTTTCGTTTTGGAAAGTAATGCTTGTTGGTCGGTGGAATGAAAAGTAATTGCCAATTTACGCACTTTTTCAGTTTCTAGATGTACATAAAAAAATGGAATTTTGGTTTCGCTCTTATGTATCTAGTGCCGATCCCGCTTGGACTGATGGTTTGCAAAAAGTAAAACGAAAGCAATTTCATTCGGAATTGAGAACAAAAAACGAAACCGAAGCGGAATAGCGTTCGATTTACTTTTCAGAAAGTAATGAAATTGAAAACATGCCTGACTATAATTTTAATTTAATTTCTTAATTTCAGTTTCACTAATATCCAATATCTTATACATTATATTGAGTTGAGCGTGCTCACCTCTATTAGATTTCTGAGTTTTGATTTTTCTATATTAACCTGACTCAAGACACGCTCAACTTCAGCGTAAGTCGCAAACGAGGCTAACTCAAAATATCTTTCATTACCTCCAAAGTCCTTGGAAGCGTTTACTTTACTACAAAACTTTAGTTTCATCATAATTTTCCAATACCTTCTACGAAAAATACTTTCAAAATGGTAACAATGTTTAGTTTTTTTTTGGTCGTAGAACGATGTGCATTTGCAACAACTTCAGTAAACTCAAGAGGTATAAGATTCATTCTTCCGGAGCAAAGCCTTAAGCTCCGGGTGCTGCAGCCAGACTTTACGACTTTCTTGTTTGAAAACTTTTGGCATTTTAATCAATTATTCCTAAACTTGGCTAGCACTTTGAGATGATTGTTTCCTAAACTTTAGAGGTGGCAATTACTATCGATTTGCTTATAAGTTTTGCAAATGACTCCAAAATAAGAATAAAGCTGAAAAAAGCCGAAATCATTTTTATAAAAGCTGGAATTTACGCTTCCCGCTGTTTCTAAATTTTTCCCGCAATACGGTTTTTAAAACAGCCAGAAATGACGGTAACAAAGCTGATTTGGCAACACTGTTCGTCAGGCGTAATGCATACTTTCGGCAGAACACGTTGAGCTCTGTGCCGCTGCACTATGTTGAATTTGATCCGTTTCCGTGGCCAAAATTAAAATTTTTGAAATTAACAAGATTTTTCACTGCAGGTTTCTTGTAAATTGATGGTTATGTCTGCATCTTGGAACTGGCCGTTAGTGTAAGCCTGATTATAGTTAGCTTGTCCCGTGCTGCCATCAAAGCCATAACTCAATATCAATTTGGCAGATAAAAAGTCAGACTGCTGGATGTTCAGTGCCGTTGCAATAGCCTCTTTTTGATAATCCACTATTCGACTTGTTATGTGATTCAATAAGTCTTGCAAAGAAACTTTTGCTACGGTGTCCGTTACAATAATATTGGCTGGTCGGCAGTCCTTTTTCTTTTTACTTACATCATGATAATTGGGATATATAATATATCAGCTTTCCTGCAATTTGCATCCTCTCGAATTGCGCAATATTGTTCAGTTGTGAAACCTTGATCCAGAATCAAAGCCAACGCCTCTTCAGCAGAAGATCGCAAAGTCTGTACCACGGGCTTGTTTATCATTTTGCGAATAGTGACGGCTTTTCCAGGGTTTAATGCAAGTAATCTTAATAGGACAGCAAGATCAACTAGCCCGCGCCTACGAGCAGCTATGCTTGCTGCTTGAGTCAGTATTCTTGCGTTATGTTTTTGTCCCGCGGAGAGTTCGGCTGCTTGCCTTCTTTTAGCTCTTCTACCTTTTATATTGAATGTCAGTTTTGGACGTCCAACTGGTTTTTTTATTTCCTCTCCTTTGGCTTCTTCTCTAGTTAAATTAAGGCTCATATAACCTTCCATCCAATTTGAATATGTCTTTTTGAACCTTTCCACCTTCCTACAGCATTTTTGCCAATTTCGCCATAAATTTGCAAATTTCGGACTTTATCTTTTAAATAACGATGATTTTCTTCCAAAACGCTGCCATCAATTTTGTCACTAATAAAAGTGTATATAGCATTTTGTTTCTCACAAAAGCTCCTTTGTTTACGCCACACTTCTAGCAGATCTGCATTGCTGATTAAGATGTTGCTTCCTAATAAATGAAATAACGCAAAAAGGCGCAAAAAGCGCACAATGTGCTTACTAGTTCTGAATTCAGAATTGACAACTCTACAACATGTATATAGACACTCACTGAAATAATTTGAAATTTGTTTTTAAACTCTTTGGAAAGTTCAACTTTCTTTCCAAAAGTGACAAGGGGACACCACTTGCTAAATATACAAATTGTTAGAAAAATACGAACGAAACACGCAACATATTAGTATCAACACATAGTACTAACCTGAAGAATTAATATTCATTTTGAATTTGATTATTTAATGATTTTTTGTCAGAGATATGCCAATTTGAAATTGCACCGCAAAGTTAACCTTTAAGACAGGACGTGTTATTTGCTTGCAACAGCTGACTTTAACAGCTGTTATTTTAACACTAAACTGTTAAGTTAACATTTTAGGTATGTAACATAGCATTTTGATCATTTCTTAACATGGTAACATTGAAAAAACGGAAATTTGCATACTCGCGAAAAATGAGTTTTGGCCACGGAAACGGGTCAAATTTAACATAGTGCGCTGGAAGTAAGACATTTTCGTGTGTTCTCTTATCGATAACTATGAAACAGAAAACACGAGAAAATCAAAATCTAGTGTTTTGTTGAGAGAG